>MASP02000684.1:0-14020 GCA_001693025.2 Colletotrichum lindemuthianum | reverse complement strand
TACTAATATAAATAAGAATATTATTAATATATACTATAATAAAATTATCTAGAAACTATTATAAGTAGCTATTAATATACTATTAAAATATAGTAAAGATATTAGTAAGTCTAAAAAGGTATACTACCTATTTAAAGAAGCTATAATATATCTGAAAAACTATTTTCTCCTAATCTACTTTATTAATTCTAATTTTATAGAATATAGTAATAATATTAAGTTTAGTATACCAGTAGGCAGTAGTAATCCTCTAGAGGGTCTCTAATATAAGGAGGAGGAAATGATAATCTTTCTTCATAATAACATTAAGAGCTCTATAATTCACACAGAAATATATTCCTCTATCTAGCTTTCTTATAAAGAGGACTAAAATATTAGTAGAGAAGCTACTTACTTTAATAAATTCTTTATTAAGTAAATCCTCTAGAGTCTTCTTAAACACTAAAAGCTCCTCCTATAATATACTATAGAGGGATCCCTATAGGAAGTCTAATTCCTATTCCTTATTATTAGGAATTAATAGGATATAGTAGTTTATCTTTAGTTAACTAGGAGGTAGTTAGTATACTAAATCTAAATAAAAAAGATCTAGGAATTTCTTTAAGATATTTATAGGGATATAATTTTTTAGGTTTACCTCTACTTTTAAAGCTAATATTTTCTTAATATCTACTAGACTAATAGATATAATCTAGTAGGAGCTTAGTGCCTCATTAGTATACTATATAGTATACTAACAGATAAATATAAATAAGTTAGTATTAAGTAGCTAAGCTAACTGGATCTCTTTAAGCTATACTAGTTTATCTTAGTGTTTTAAGTATATTATTATACTACTTTTTCTGTATATTATCTATTAGGTTCTAGTATTATAGATAATATAATTATCCTCTATTTATAGTTACTTAAGATATAAAAGTAGCTATAAGTTCTTTATAATATAGATATAAATCTTCTATATATAGCTACTAACTTCTAAAGTTAAGATAGCTACCCCCTAAGTATCACTAGGTAATAACTTAGTAGTATATCTCCTTATCTATCTCTTTAATTTATTAACTAGTAAGAGGTAAAGTTTCTTTATAAGGAAGATATTAATAATAATATAGATATTACAGCCTATATTAATAAGTATATTAATAAAGTAATTTCTATTAATTCTAGTCTAAATAGTAGCTAACTATTAGTTACTTACCTATTTTTTTTCCTGTTATTTTCCCTATTTTATTATTTCTACCTTAGTTAGCTCTAGAGTCTAACTTTACTCTAGAGTTACTTTTTTTCTGAATTCTTACTGTCGCTAGGTGGGATAATATTATCCCTCTAGTTATCTCTAGTGTAATCTGGAGCAGCTATAGCTTTTATAAGTTTTACGTTAGTTTTCTTATACTCTTAGGCTTTATAGTTTCTGTAAATATAGTCTTTCTTACTATATTTAAAATATTAGTAAGTATTCTAGTAGTCCTTAGAGTGTTCCTTAGAGGTAGAAGAGAAGCTACTAAAACTCTAATATTATTATCGCTCCTTAACTACTCTAGTTATTATAATATTACTCTCTATATTATAGGTAGTAAGTTTCTAATAGGATAACTAGTAATATATTAATATCTCCTTTATATATTTAAGCTTCTAAGTTATATTTTAAACTTTAGATAACTAAAGTCTATACTCTATAGGAAGGTTAATTATAATAAGTAGCTTCTTAAGATAGGGGAGTAAAGTAGCTTCCAGTAGGAAGATCTAGACTATATCTAGCTATATATACCCTCTAGTGTCAGCTAGAGTCTTTTTAAATTAGGGTAGAAAGGTAGTTAGGTGTTTATTTTCCTTCTATCTGAAGCTTTATAGCTAGGTAATAGTATAAAGCTAACTATTAAGGTCTAGGTAAGTTCTATCTAAGTAACTTATAAAATTATTTAGATTATAAGAGTTCTCTAGTCTTCCCGCTATATAGAAAGTTTTAACTACCTACTGAGAACTAAAATCTAAGTAGAAGTAAATTAGATATTAATATTCCTAATTATTATTAAAGAAATAATAGTTAATCTTAAGCTTAACTTTTATCTGTTAGGTTTATATTTAATATTCTTTCTACTTACCTGAAAACTTTAGAGGTAGGAGAAGAAACTTTCTTTAGTAGTTAGCTACTAGTGAGAGTATAGTAATATTATTAACCCTAAAAGTTATTATTCTAATAGATATTATTCTGGAGGTTACTAAAATATCCTAGTGTAAGTTAGAAATATCTATTATAGTAGCTACCTGGGGGTTACTACCTACTATAATATCTTATTTCGCTAACTTATACGAAAGCTTATTAATCCTCTGGTAGAGAGAGTTTAAGATATATTATAACTACTACTGAAATAGTTTACTTATAGAGTTACTACCTATAGGAGTATCCTGGGGGGCTTTGGTACTCTCTATTATTCTTTATATTAGTTACCTATTATATAGTATTATATTCTAGAAGCTACACTTAACTAGATTATATACTTAACCAGTGGGGAGCTACATTCTACCTAATATTATCTATTATTATAGGCTATATCTGGATGTCCAGCCAGAGTTATACCCAGGTATCTGAAGCTAACCCCCTCGCCCAGATGGGGCCCCGGTGGGCCCCATATAGCATTATATATACAGACTTTTCCACGCACCTATAAAGGCTTCTCTTTTACTCCTTAGTTCTAAATAAATAGTATTTTACGCTACCTTCCAGTTAAATAAGCTTAGGTCCAGCCCTTCATATATTTAGAACTTAGTTTTATTCACTATATAGATAATACTGAGTAGAGTATAGCTTCCCACCAATTAAGTATATAATCTAGTTAAGTATAACTTCTAGAATATAACACTATATAATAGGTAACTAATATAAAGAATAATAGAGAATACTAAAGCCCCCCAGGATACCCCTATAGGCAGCAACCCTGTGAGTGAATTGCTTTAATAGTAGTTATAATATACCTTAAGCTCTCTCCACTAGAAGATTGATAAGCTCTTATATAAGTTAGTAAAATAAGATACTATAATAGGTAGTAACTCCCAGGTAGCCACTATAATAGATACCTCTAGTCTATATTAGAATACTCTAGTAACCTTCAGAATAATATCTATTCGAATAACAGCCCTTAGGGTTGATAATATTATTATACTCCTACTGGTAGTTAACTACTAGAGGAAGCTTCTTCCCCTACCTCTGAAGTTTTCAGGTAAGCAGAAAGAATACTAAGTATAAGTCTAATAGATAAAAATTAAACTTAAAATTAACTACTACTTCTTTAATAGTAATTAGGAATACTGATATCTAATTTACTTCTATTTAGACTTTAATCCTCACTAAGTAGTTAAAATCTTCTATATAGTGGGAGAACTAGAGAACTCTTATAATCTAAATAATTTTATAGATTATCTAGATAGAATTTACCTAGATCCTAATAATCAGCCTTATATTATTACCTAACTATAGAACTTCAGATAGAAAGAAAATAAATATCTAATTATCTTTCTATCTTAATTTAAAAAGACTCTAGCTAACACTAGAGGGTATATATAGCTGGATATAATTTAGATCTCCCTACTAGAGGCTACTCTACTTTTCTACCTTAAGAAGCTACTTATTATAATTAACTTTCCTATAGAATATAGACCTTAATTATCTAAAGTTTAAAATATAGCTTAGAAGCTTAAATATATAAAGGAAGTATTAATATACTACTAGCTATCCCACTAGAGACCTACTGCCTATAATATAGAGAGTAATATTATAATAACTAAAGTAGTTAAGAAGTAATAATAATACTGAAGCTCTAGCAGCTTCTCCTCTATCCCTAAGGAATACTCTAAGGACCATTAAGATACTTACTAATACTTTAAATATAGTAAGAAGGATTATATCTATAGGAACTATAGAGCCTGAAAATATAAGAAAATCAGTATAAAAATTATAAAAACTACAGCCACTCTGAATTATACTAGAGATAACCAGGAGGATAATATTACTCTATCTAGTAATAGTAAGAATTTAGGAAAAAAGTAACTCTAGAGCGAAATTAGGCTTTAGAGCTAACTAAGATAGAAGTAATAAGATAGAGAAAGTAACAACAAAAAGAATAGGTAAGTAACTAATAGTTAGCTACTATTTAGACTAGAATTAATAAAAATTACTCTATTAATATACTTATTAATATAGACTATAATATTTATATTATTATTAATATCTCTCTTATAAAGAAACTTTACTTCCTACTAGTTAATAAGTTAAAGAGATAGATAAGGAAATATACTACTAAGTTATTATTTAGTGATACTTAGAGGGTAGCTATTCTGACTTTAGAAGTTAGTAGCTATATATAGAAAATCTATATTTATATTATAGAGAGCTTATAGTTACTTTTATATCTTAGGTACCTATAGATAGAGGATAATTATATTATTTATAATATTAAAGTCTAATAGATAATATATAGGAAGGATAGTGTAATAGTATACTTAGAATATTAAGATAAGCTAGTATAGCTTAAGGAGATCTAGTTAGCTTAGTTACTTAATATTAATTTATTTATATTTATCTATTAGTATACTATATAGTATATTAGTGAGGTATTAAGCTCCTACTAGATTATATCTATTAGTCTGGTGGATATTGAGAAAGTGTTAGCTTTGAAGGTAGAGGTGAACCTAAGAGATTATATCTCTATAAATATCTTAAAGGAATTTCCAGATGTTTTCTATCTAGATTCAGTATACTAGCTACCTCCCAGCTGACTAGAGATAGACTACTATATCCTATTAATTCCTAATAATAAGAAATAAAAACTAGATCTCCTATAGAGATCCCTCTATAGTATATTATAGGAGGAACTTCTAGTATTGAAGAAGATCCTAGAGGATTTACTTAATAAGGAATTTATTAAAGTCAGTAGCTTCTCTATTAGTATTTCAATCCTCTTTATAAGAAAGCTAAGTAGAGAAATATATTTCTGTGTAGATTATAAAGTTCTTAATACTATTATAAAGAAAGATTATTACTTCTTCCTCCTTATATTAGAGATCCTCCAGAAAATTATTACTACCTAATAGTATACTAAGTTTAATATTATTACTATATTCTATAAAATTAAAATTAATAAAGTAGATTAGGAGAAAATAGCTTTTTAGATATATTATAGCTTCTTTAAATAGCTAGTATATTTTTTTAGATTTACTAATATTTTCACTATATTTTAATAGTATATTAATAGCTACCTATAATAGTTTCTAGATAATTTTATTATAGTATATATTAATAATATCCTTATTTACATTAGTAGCTTACGAAAGGAGTATAAGGAGAAGGTTTACTAGATATTTAGCTATCTTACTAATATAAGCTTTAAGTTGGATCTTAAGAAGTATAAGTTCTTAATTATTATAGTTAAGTATATTAGATATATTATAATAGTTAGAAAGAGTTTCTCTTATAATCCTGAAAAATTAGAAGTTATTACTAACTAGCTTCCCTTTAGCTTACTAAAGAATATCTATAGTTTCCTTAGGTTTATAAATTACTATAAGGTCTTTATACTTTAGTATAGTATTATTATAAAGCTTTTAAATTACCTAACTTAGAAGTTAGTTTTCTTTAACTAGAGACTAAAGTAGTAGGAAGCTTTCTTTATACTGAAATAATTCTTTACTATAGAACTAATCCTGTGGATATTCAACCCTGATACTCTAATAATAGTAGAGATAGACTATTTAGAGTATACTCTAGGAAGTATATTAACTTCAGCTGATAAGGCTAGAGTGAGGTATCTAGTAGCTTTCTACTCTTATATCTAACTTCTATAAAGCTTAATTACCTAATCTATAATAAGGAACTCCTTATAATACTAGAATATTTATAGGTATAGAGAGTAGAGCTATAAAGCACCAGGAAATTTAAGATCCTTACTAACTATAAGAACCTTAAGTACTTTATAAAGAAATAATAGCTTATAGAGAGGTAGAGCTAGTAAGTAGAGAAATTATCTTAGTATAATTTTTACCTTAAATACTAACTGAATACCTAGATAGTAGCTTCTAATACTCTCTCCCAGAGGAAATAAGATACTCCTAAAGAGTAGGATAATAAGAAGTAATAGGGATAAGTAATATAGATTATTCTAGATACTACTATTTCTATAAGGCTCCAGGTAGAATATATAGATATTACTAATATTCAGATTTTTAAAGGAAAACTAGATCTATAAGAAATATAAAACTATATTACTAAGAGAGACTCCTTATACTAATAGATCTTTATAGTAATCTAGTAGGGAGAGTATAGCTTCCCTTCTAATTTCTATATTAAGATTTAGATTACTAAGTATATTATTAATATATTAGGATAGTTTATTTTTAGAGAGAAGCTTTAGATACTAGATAGTAAAGAGAGTGATAGCCTCCTTAATAAGCTTAGGATTAAGTTAGTATAGAAGTTATATAACTTCTCCCCTACAGGCTACCTAGAGTATAATAATATATTAGAAATTATAAGCTGATAGTTCTACTAGTCTGGATAGTTATAGAGTATCTACTAATTTATATATAACTATAATATATATAGAGATATTTATATCTAGAGGTAAGCTAAAAAAGGATTCCTAAAATTCTTACTAGTATCTAACTAGTTACATTCTAATCTATTAATAGACTTTATTACTAACTTACCCCCTATAAAAAGATAAGGTAGCTATTACCTCTAGGTTATTATTAATTAACTAAGTAAGATCTCTATATTAGAAGAAATAGATATAATAAAGATAGAAATATATATTTAGTAGTTTCTTAGTTACTACTATAGATTCTATAGAATACTATACTCTATTATAAGTAATAGAGAATCTAACTAAGTAAGTTACTTCTGGAAGAAGTTCTGTAGATTAATAGGTATTATATACCTATTAAGTACTAATTACTACCTACAGACTGATAGAATCATCCAATAGTATAACTAGGAGATCTAAGTAGTTTTAAGAGTATTTACCTACTAGTTCCAAGATAACTAGAGTAACCTACTACCTATTATATAGTTAGCTTTCTGTAACTAGTAGTATAATATAATAGAAACTATATCTTTCTTTATAGATTATAGATATTATATTAACTTTATTCTAATTACTAAAGAGTATATAAAACTACCTAATAGTAGTAAAGCTGCAGCTTACTAGCTAGTTAAGAGAATATAGTTAGTAATAATATATATCTATATAGAGATAGCTACTACTTAGTAGAAGTTAGAAGCTTAAGTAAACAGAATTTAATCTTCTATAGATTAATATTAAGTTAGTAATAAGATATAGTTAAATATATCTAACTATAAGTTACTAAAGTTAAGCTGAAAGCTAGCCTAACTATACTATAAGTATATAGTAGTAAAGATCCTCTTACTATATATTATAAAGCTGGATACTCTAGAGTCTATTTACCTATAGTTCTATATAGATTTACTCTAGAAAGCTGCTACTAATTTACTACTTAGGTAGATTATAGTTAATAGCTAGCTGCTACTACTAGTAGATAATAATAAGGAGGTTAAATAGCTAGTTAAAAATATTCTAGCTGTAAGGATATACTGAGTGGGGAGAGGATACTAATAAGAAGCTCTTATTAAATAGGAAGGATATATAAATCCTATATAAGAGCCTGTTAATACTATTATAGATATAGTAGCCCTAAAGTAATATAAGGTGATATATAGACTGATTATAGATAATAATAGAAACCTAGCCTACAGCCTCCAGCTGGGCAGCAGCTAGAGAGGAGGGAGGTAATATTACAGACTATACCTAGATATCCAGCTAGAGCTATACCTAGGTATCTAAAGCTAACCCTCTCGCCTAAGTGAGGCTCCAGTAGGCTCTATATAGTACTATATATATAGACTTTTCCACATACCTATAAAGGCTTCTCTTTTACTCCTTAGTTCTAAATAAACAGTATTTTACACCACCTTCTAGTTGAATAAGCTTAGGTCCAGCCCTTTATATCTATATAGTAAATAAAACTGAATTCTAAATATATAAAAAGCTAAATCTAAACTAATTTAACTAGAAGGTGGCGTAAAATACTGTTTATTTAGAATTAAGAAGTAAAAGAGAAGCTTTTATAGGTATATAGAAAAGTCTGTATATATAATACTATATAGAATCTACTGGGGCCCCACTCGGGCGAGGGGGTTACCTTTAGATACCTAGATATAGTCCTGGCTGGATATCCAGATATAGCCTGTAACACTAAGTTACTATTAGAACTAGCTTCTACTTATTTTAAATACTATAACGTTAGCTAGAGAATTTCTAGTTAAAAAAAAACTGGATGTTAATTTCAGTCTATATAGACTATTATTCTATTAAATATAATATTATTAGCCTGAAAGATATACCTAGTGGTCTTATTAAGTAGTATATAGATATTTTAGCTAATAAAGCTTAGAAGGTAGTAGTAATAAAAATATTTAGTAAGCTTAATATAATATCTAGATATCTTTAGTATATAATAGTAACTTCTAATAACCTATAAGTAAGATAGGTTTAGCTTCAGACTATACTATACCTTATATAATATTTTACTAACTATATAAGAAAGGCTAATATTCTAGAGGTAGTTAGTAGTAACTAGAAGTATAGATTAATATTACTATAGTAGTTAGTTTTTAAGTAGTGTGATAGGGTTGGGCCTGTAAATAAGCTTATTTACGTAACACAAGTAGCCTTATAAGTATAAATAGCTAGGTTTGTTATAGATAGATAGAAAGAATTAACTTCTCTTCTCTCTAGAATCTAAGACCTACTATTCAGATTAGTTTGGCTTTTGGACTGTAGATCTGCGAATGCAATTCTATGCTTTTAAAATATTTTTCTAATATTTTCTATCTATTTTTGCTTCTCTCAGGTTTTATAGCTGGGGGTGGTTAGTTGGTTTTAGTCCAGATAGGCTCTCTTAGCTATAGCCTATTTTAATAGTGTCTAGAGGCGGATTATTCTGCTTTTAGTCTTTAAAGCTGGGATGGAGAGATATTTTTATACTGCCTTAATGGATAAATGTTAATATAATATAATAAAAATATAATATATTATTTTATTATTAAGAAAAGATATATAAGTAAGTGTAAAAATTAGAAAGATTACTAAAGAAAGTTATTTGTAGATCTATACTAGAAATGAGAAGATTGAGTAATAGTTATACTTATACTCTCGAAACTGGTGGATGCTCTGGAGATCTGGAAAGTATTTAGGAACTGGTATTTATGTGGCTTTACTAAATAAATTTTTATAACTTTATATTATAAGATTATTATTAGTGGGGTATTTATAGATCTAGCTTGCAGGTGGACTAGGAATTGCTTTATTAGATATAATAGAAAATAATAATTATAATAATGATTATAGAATAATTAAGAAGGTGGTCCTGCTAAGCTGATGAGTGTAGTAGGATTAATTTATTTATCTGAAGATTAGTAAAGGGATAAATAAATAGACTATTTGAATGCTTCTAATATAGAGAAGATAGTTAGGTAAAAGGAAGATTATTATAATTTGAATGCTTCTAATGTGGAGAAGATAGTTAGATAAAAAGGAAGATTATTATAATTTAAATATCTCCTTTTTAGAGAAGATAATACGTGAGGATATTTATATTCAGACTTTTGGATACCTCTAAAGAAGGAGAAGATAGATAATATTGGAATTACTATAAATTGCTAATCTATTAAGGTTTTTAGGAAGATTAACTAGTAGTTTTATATAGAATCGAATTGAAATATTATATAATAAAGATAAAAGGATAGTAAAAGATTTTATATAGATAGTTTTATTTATTATTTTTATTAATAATAAGTAATTAGAATATTATTATTATTATTTACTATAATAATTTTATAATATAATATAATTTATATAAGATAGTTTAAGATGAAAATAATAATTATATTAAACTTAATACTGAAGTTTTTTTTATAGTATTAATTACTACTATATTCTTAGGTTTAGTGTTTGAAAGTATTTAACCTTAAGTCTTGAATATCTTAGAAGATTTAGATAATACTTCTTTAGTTTATTTTTAATATAATAATCTAACTGGGAATCTATTTTTAGGATTTTAAGCTGAAGCTCTATCAGGAAAAGATAATATATTTATAAATATCTCTGTGACTTTACTGATAAACTATATTCTGACTGTAGTTAACTACTTAATACTGGTGAAAATACTCTAAATTTAGCTTACTGTAGTTACTATATCTCCTTAGTCTGAAAGAGTTTCTAAGTTTATTAGTAATAATATTTCTAATTTTCTAGATAAGTTTAAATTATTAGTAAGCTTATCCTATAAACCTGAAGCTAATATAAGTAAGAAAGTTTATATATATTATACTTTACACTTTAAGAAAGCTATAATATTAATTCTGATAAATAAAATTATCTGGATGGAAGCTAAGGAAATACTTTTAATTATATATAAGTTTATAGATCTAATAGCTAACTGAAATCCTAATAAGAAGCTGAAAGTTTTTGTAATTAGAGATTTACTGAAAGAAGATAACCTAGTAGGAATTATATTTCTATTAATTATAATTAATAACCTCTAGATTTATACTGCTACTTAAGGAGACTCTAAGTTACCTAACTAGGAGCTGATATATATTATTATATGTAGAGTGCCTCCTAGAGTGCTGAGGAAAATAGTCTAAAATTTTTGCTATAAATTCTATAAGCTTATTAATATAGATTAGAAGATTTTTGAAGCTGCATTTATATAGTAGGGAAAAGACTAGATTTTAATAAAATAACTTATAGGTTAGCTGAAAATATTAACTTCTAAAATTCTCTCTCTAAGTTTATTAAAGATGATTTTGATAAGGCTTAAGGTAGTTTAGGTACCTAAGAAAGTAAAAATAATTAAAGAAGATATTACTATAGAAGTGGAGGAGTTAGTAGATATCTTTAAAGGATTTTAGGTTAATAGTGCTAGTCTCTCTGTAAATAATTAGACGTTAGTGATTTATAGTATTATCAGGTGGTAGAATAAGTTGTTAGTATATATAGAGACTTATATTATATTAATTAAACTAAGTTTTACCTATTCTTTTTATGTAACTAATTTGCAGGCCTGTAGAGGTAGTAACTTTAGAAGATTTTAATATAGAATAAGTAAGGTTTATAGTAGTTAGATACTACTTTTTAACTGCTTCTATTTCTAGTATTAGCTTATAGATAATATAAACTACTAGTAGTGTAGATAGTTAGGATATTGTATAATAATCTATGAAGTTATGATAGTCTGCTAGACTTATAGTATTTACTTCTATAGAAAAGATGCTTATGATGTTAGCTACTAGAGTAATAAAGTAATATTAATATAAAATAGTATTATTAATAAAGGATACTAGAAGGATTAGCTAGATAGAAAGATAGTTTTATTCTATATTACTTAGAGACCTCAGGTTTTCCTGAAGGAAGCTAAGGAAGCTAATGAAATTAGATTATAATTATTCTCTGAATTTATAGAGCTTATTTAGGATTATATAAGATAGTAAGCTTTAATTGCAGAAGTTGATAGGCAGTTTGCTAAATACTAGTGAAAGAAATAAGTAGAGGAGGTTTATATTATGTTTGATATTATGATTTCCGACTTTATTTATATTACTATATTTAAGGATAAATCTAAAGTAGTAACTAAGGATATTATAACTATAGATAGATTAAAGCTAATTTCTATAAGATTTATATTCTATTATTATTATAAGTTTTAATAGGAATTATTTATAGGTCTAACTAATAAAGGATACTAAGCTAGCTTTTCTTAGTTAGAGCTAAAGGTTATTAAATTAGATTAAGATAATAAGCTGATACTAACTGTAGGGGAAGTTTTTTAGGGAATACTCTCTACTAAATAAATATCTAAGTAATTAGTTTTTACTATACTACTGATAGATACTAATAATTAAGCTTTTGCTTATTATATTTATTTTAAGAAAGTAGGGAGGTAAGTTTTAGTTTCTAAAGATCTACTTTAAAAAGCCTGGCTGGTATATACTTAAGTTAATTATAAGTATGCTTAGTTAGTTATAAAAGATTACTAAGAGAGCTAGTAGATAAAGGAGGTTTTTGTTTCAGCTGAGGAGGAATTTGTAGATATATTTAATAAAGTTGGCAATAAGGAGAGTGTAATTTGAGTATAGATTAATTAATAGAACGATTAGTATATTACTGAACTAATGAAATTATAGTCTAATAATAAGAAAGATATGCTAATAGTTTTATTATTTAATTTGCAGATTTAATTAGTATTAGTTATTTAAATCTATAATGTGGATGTTGAAGTTATGGGCGTTATAATAGAGTTAGTTGAAGCTGTAGAGAGTATAGTTATAGGTTTTGCTATAGTTTATAATTTTATAATAATTTACTTCTAGGTTAATATTTAATTTATAGATTTGTGGAATCTGAAAATTCGAGGAATTATTAATATTAGATTAGTAATTAATATTATCTCTGAGGGTTATATCTGGAAAGCTAATCTATTTGGATATATTATATTTATATATTTGGAATTATGAGGTATTATAGATATTGAATATATTATAGACTTCTGAGGAGTGATAATAGAGAATATCTATATTAGGGGTTATTATATTCTTAATATAGGGTTCTTTATTATACTATAAGGGATTATTATAAAAGATTTAGTTCTGGGTATGCTATTTATTGTTAAGATGTGTATAATATTTTAGTATGCTCTAAACTGGATAGTTAGCTAGATTTAGTCTGGGAGCGTTTAACTGAATATTTTATTATTATTTTATATATATAATTTAACTGCTAAGTTTCAGGATATTATACTGGACTTTTTAAATTTTAACTATATTTAGTATATATACTCTTTTCCTCCTTCTACAGAAGAGGGAAATTAGGAGCTACTGTTGAGACCTGCGAATTAACAGCTAGCAAATAAAATATAGAAGAAGAAAGCTAGTATAAGGTAGTAAATAAGATAGATTCTAACCTTTAGAGGTTACCTCTACTACTAAAATTTAATATACTGAAAGATATTAAAGAATTATTAGATAATAATAAAAAAATGATTATAGTGGTGGATAAGACTGATAAAAAATTTGAGGTAATTTTAGAAATTTTAATCCAAAAGGTAATTAAATTAAGAATAAAAGAAATTTACAGTATTATTATATTTCTGGGAAATTATAGTCTAGAGTGTTTATCCTGTAAAGGATAATATCTTTATAGTTTTTATAGACCCTTAAGATATAAATAATAAGTATATATAAGAGATTTTAAGAGATAGAGGAAGTTCTATTATAAGGGATAAAATATAGTGGAAGTAGTAGATACTATTTTCAAAAAAAGGAGGGAAATATAGTAAGAAGAAGTAGTAGTAACTAATATTTAGAATAAACTTATAAAAGATATTAATATTATATATAAAATAAAAGATAAAAAAGTTTAGCTTATAAATAATATATTATTAGATAAATTAATATTAGAAAGAGATTTAGAATAGAAGTTAAAAGTATAGAAAGAAGTAAAAAAGAATATTATTAATAATTTTATAGCCTAATTTATAGATATAATTATATTAAAGTTTTTAAATATTCACTCTGGAGAATATTTAACACTAGAGAGATTATACTTAATTCTGAATAAATTTAGTTATTTATATATTTTAGAGAAAAAGCTTCTAATAGAGATTTTAAAAGTAAGAGAGAAGATACTAGCTTGGGATTTTAGTTATTATGGAAAGATACTGAACTTTATTGTATCATTTTAGATAATTAAGATAATTCCTTATAAAGTATAGTAAGTTAGGTTAATTTCTATCTTAAAAAGCCTGATAGAGGATATTCTTAAGATCCTGAGAGTATATATTCAGAATAGTATACTAAAATATAGTTATACTACCTATAGGAATCTATTCTCCTTAGTATAGAAGAAAGATAGTAAGATATAACTAATTAACTTAGTAATAAAAATTAATATAG
>MASP02000683.1:0-57001 GCA_001693025.2 Colletotrichum lindemuthianum | reverse complement strand
GACTTACTAGTACTAGACTAGACTAATACTAAATACTAGTAGTATTTTTTCCAACCCTGCTGATGACTATGAGCAACTCTAACGACGTCGAGAGGGCAACATCTGTCGTAGGGACTGGGCATCGGGGAAGGGCTGGCCAAACCTTGAGGCTAAGGCCACAGTGGCTCAAGAGCAGCTTGCCGGGGGGCGTCATTGGACGCATTCTCTTTAGGCATAGTGTACACGTTTGGTGTCGCCGACCTATTATCTGGGGGCGCACGAGGTTGTGAGGTGTAGAGGCAACAGCGCGAGATATAGCGAGGTTCGGTGCGGCTTCTCCTCGGAACAGTGACAATACCTTACACAGTAGTACCGGTTAGTAAGGTAAAGGTAAGGTAGGTAGGTACGTAAGGTACCTAGATACCTTACTTGGATGCCTTACTGCGTACAGAGCTTGCAGAGGGGACAGGCATAGCCTAGTCCGGTCACGGGGAACAGCCCACCTCGGATTAGTGACCCGGCCGTGCGGGGCCCGCCTTTAAACCATATTCTGTCCACTCCACGCCCACCACTATCACGACCTGAAGTCGACCTGGAGACAACGGAAGGTGCCTGCCTACCTGTACCTGTAGTGAGGCAGTTGAAGCTGCCAGTGATTGGAAGTCACCACACAGCAAGTACCTAACTAACTTGGTACCTCGTTCCTTTCTTTACCAGTTCCAAACAATGGACAGCTCCTGCCCTACCATCATTACTCTTGCCTAGGTAAGGTACCTACCTACCTTGCCCGAGGTACTGTGTAGTTAAGGTAGGTAAGGTAGGTAGGTGGCTCTGAGTCCCCCGAATAGTACGAACGACGTCGCGTCATTTCATCCATGCTTGGATTCATGGAACCTCCTCTCTCCGTCTCTGCTCCGATCAGCCTGGTCTTCATCGCAACCCGGCGAACCACAGCACACCGTACAAGTCGAAAGACGCAAATGTACAGAGTCGTTGTATCTTCCTCTTCGACGCGGCAACCTCACATCCACTTCTGACCCTCTCTCCTGCGTACCTCCATACCCTGTCTGTGTTTTCGTGCGGCTAATCATCCTGCCCAGCTCCATCGCCAGCTGAACCGCAGGATTGCCATCCCAATGCCCATGCATCACAGCTCTTCTTCGCCAGCTCTTCCGTGCACGCATTCTGCCCGCGTCTGAAGTCTGCCCACCAAGCTTGCACATGTGTAAAACACCTGATCTGGGTTTCACAACGCCAAACTCTCTCGCTCTACCTATACCGAGTGTACGCAACCAAGAGTAGTAGCCGAAGTTGCCCTCCTTCCCGGACCTCTGGTCCTTGTACGTCGTCAAGGGTAGCGCTTTGGACAGCTGGGTAGGAAATGGAATTGCTTCGTTCTAGAAGGCACCTTCACGACCTCTTGGTCCCAGGGAATGCCCGTCATCAGCTGCCTAGCTGGTCGATGCTCTTCTCCCCGGCCTATCCACCCCCTCCTTCCATATCCGTCTCCCATGGCATTTGCATTTGGCGCCCGCCAGTCATGGCCATCGCGCCTCTGCATTCATCGACGTCCTCTTGACCTCGGACTCCTCCTACCCCTGGTTCCAACAAGGAGCAGACATCACCAACACCCGTCTCCATGTGGTCTCTTCACCGCTGCCCCCCCCCCCCCCCCCCCCCCCCCCCCCCCCCCCCCCTCCCCCCCCCCCCCGGGGGTCCCTCCCCCCCCCCCCCCCCCCCCCCCCCCCCTCAGCCCCTTTGCACTCCTTGCCTGGCCCGCACCTCCACCGGCAGATACCGTCTCTTGCTCATCTATAAGAGCTTCGTCCGACTTGTCAGTCATGGAGACCCTTACCTATGAGCCGTACCCGACAACTGTAAGCTATAGAACTTTGCTGCCAACACATCCCACGTTCTAATGTCTACTTCCACCCGCGCTCCCGTCTCCAAATTCGGAGGGCTTTCGCTCGGCAACATGCCTCCCACAACCAGAGCCCAGGCTCGTCGTGAGTCACTCCAGACCAATCCAGAAGACGACTCCAGCTCCGACCCAGACAGCGATCTCGGTCATCCAGCCACGCTTGACGACCCTGCCGGAAACCCGGACCCCAACATCGTCGTGTCCCCTTCGAAGCTGTCGTACAGAGTCGACACGCTTTCAGACGACGCGAGAGAGAGGCTGCGTGAGGCCTTTGGAGACCCTCCCGAGCTCACTCTGCAGTTCTGCGTGCCCCAGAACAACTTTTATGCCTTCGAGATGACGGAACTTGTCCACCGCCACATCCGTATCGGCTCCCCTGATAGCCTCTACGCCCGGCCCAGATGCAACTGCATGACGCCTCAGCAGCAACGGAACGGCCCGCCTTGCAGACACTTGGTCTGGCTCCTGGACCAGCTCGTCAAGCAGACCATGTATACCCCGAACCCAGCCGGCCCTCTGACCATGACTCCAGATGGCTTCCCCGAGGAGATCGGAGACCCCTTCTCCCACATCTCAGACTTTCACTTGGACGTCCTCGCCGAGAGTCTCCATTGCGACGTCGTCCAACCCCCTTCGGAAGACCACTCCTCGGACTCGGACACCGACTCCAGCGATGACGAGGACGAGCCCGAAACCCACCCGCCTAACCCGCATCGGATTCAGGAGGCCCGCGAGATCCTCTCGGCTGTCGTCTCCCCGGCCACCTCTCCGTTGATGCCCAATCCTCCGGAGGCCTTCCGCCCAGACCTATTCCCGGACCCCTACACAACCCGCAGCAGGCCCAAGAAGCCCATAAAGCGCCGCGATCTCGAGGCCACAATCTTTCGCATGTTGGTCGCCAACGACGACTTCTTCCACTACTTCCTATCGCAGATGCGTCCAACAGACCCCGTAAAAGACCCCTTCCGCAAGCTCTCCCAGCGCGTTGACCGTGTCCTCCGCGATCTGGACGCGTTTGCCGGCGGTTCCGTTCCCTTCACAACGTCGTCAGAAGGCTCGCGCGATGTGTTTTGGGCCTCTCGCCACATCTCAGGCGTCGTGACCCTCATCCACGCCTCCATTTCCCGTCGCGACCGACCGCTGGAGCAGTGGGAAGGCATCAGCGCTGCGCGAGCCCTCATCCACATCCTGTCTGCCGTCGTCGAGCGCAACCGCGACTTCCTCCCGCCAAACGTGGCAGCATCGTCTATTCCCCGTACCGACCGCAATCTCTATCTCCGCCTCGTGGGCGATCGCGACGAGAAGTTCGTCGTTGAGGTCCTCGACGCCCTCCCCCCCGACGCCGCCTCGCCCTTTCTGCACAGGCTGGAGGTCGTCGAAGATCAGCTTGGCGTCAACGGCGCCCCGGCGTCATATATCGAAAGGTTCCGCGCGCTGATGGCCAAGTTGAGGAGGAGATCGAGCGTGGGGTCGTTGGCGGCGGCGACGGCCGGATTCAAGAGACAGAGCCAGGGGTCGCAGGAGCGGGGTAGCAAGAGGGTGAGGTAATGTGTGGGCGAGCGCGCATGCCCTCGAGCTCTCTTGGTGCCGGAATCATATCCCAATATGCGGCTGCTGCTTTGGGAGTCTCTTATTCGGCTTTCGCTTCACTTCATCTGGCAAGGATGTCTGCGACGCTGCTTCTTCTGGCTCCTTTTTGTTCTGCTTTTCCACATTATTCCCATGGCTCGCCTCGCCTCGCCTCGGACAGGCGTAGGTCTACAGCATCAGACGTCTTGCTTTTGGTTGGGTTTCGTATTGATAAGAGCTGAATTACTCGTCCGCAGGGAGGTGGTGGGAGTTTGTCCAGTTGTTTTTCCCTCGCAATACATCATGTCATTCATTGTCCGTCTCGGTCTTCATTATGTACATATCCACGTCGATTACAGGTGACTGGCTTGGAAATGCTCAAGGTCCGTCCCGCAACTCCTCCAACCTTTTGAGCACGTCACGAAGGGACGGTCGATCAAAGTGGTTGTCCCTCCACCGTCCCACCTGCTTCGCCTCTTCTCGCATCGTCAGAAACTCCTCTGCCCAGGAAATCTCCCGCTTCCACCATGCAGCCGCTGCCCTCTGGATACCCCCCGGGTTGTCTGCTCCGTCGGCGTCCTTGAAGGTGATCCTGCTGCCTTCTCTGCCAACTTTGCTGTTGAGAGTGGCGCGGCGGCCCCGCGTGCAGTCATCAATCAGGGCTCTCAGTTTCGGCGGCGTTTTGCGGTACTCTGGAAAGTCGACGTCCGCCTCTCGGCGGTAAGACTGCCAGATGGAGGCTTGCTGCGGAGCGCTGGCCCCTTCGAAGATGCACCACAGTACTCTTCCGAGCATGTACACCTCCGAGGCCTCCTGCTCCTGCGGGCTCAGCGAAGTCCAGCAAATGTTGTACCCGTTTGCCGGGTTCGTGTACTCCTCCCGATTCTGCAGCGACTCGAACCCCGGGCACAGGACCTCTAGCCTCTCGGCGTATCGGTCCCTGACGTCGTCGGGTAGTTCTTCGTCCGTGGCGAGTATGCGGACGTACTCGATGGCGTTCACCTCGGGCGAAGCAAATTCGCACCACACGCCGCGCTGCTCAAAGTCCACCATGACGGCATCCCGATCCTTGGACAGGACGACGTTGTCGAGACGAAGGTCTGGGTAGAAGGTGCCCGACGTTTCTCGACGGTGGATCACACCCAAGGTGATCTGCAAGGCCCATCTAAATTGCTCGGTCGGGGTCAACATACCGGTGCCCTGCAAAAAGGGCACAACGTCCCTGAGAGTGCCGTATCTATGATACTCCAGGGTAAAGCCAATGACGGCGACCTTGCTGCCGAAGCTGCACCGCTTCGTAACGAGGTGAGCAGGCCGCGACATGATGCTCGGGTGGGGTTCGGCCGACAGCAGCAGCTTCAGCTCGTGGTACAGGTACTTGGTGTAACTCGTCAGCGTCTTGAGGATCCAGAGCCTACCCCGGATCAGAACGAGGCAGACACTGTCATGAACCTGCTCGACGACGTGCACCTCGCTGATGTCGACACAGTCCGGCAGAGGTAGACTGACGGCATCCGCCCACATGGCAGAGAGGGCAGATGCGGAAAGAAGCTGGCGTTCCAAATAGTACGTGGGAGCAACGTCGATGTTGATGGCTCTGACGTTCAGTGACAGGTCCTTGAAGACTATACGAGACCCGAACGGCAACGAGGTGAAGAGCGCCGCCGGGTCGGCAAGACTCGTGGTCCAGTGTTGCAGAGCCCGCAGGATGTGCCTCGTAACGTTGAGCTGCTGGATGCGGACTCGGTCTTTGGTGTGGAAAGCAACGTCCAAGTCCAAAAGATGCCTCACTTGTTCCGACTGGCTTGACTGCTCGGGAATGAAAACATCTATACGCATCGGTGGTATGGACTTCAAAAACAACGGTACTGCGTAGAATTGAGTACCAAGCCCGGTACAACCATCGATCCGCCAAGCAGGATGCGACAAAGGGCCAAAGCTGTCGACGCGGTTCTTTGGGTTCAGCTGAGAAGCCTCCCAATTCGCCGGCGGCTGCGAGGTGAGATTGGCATTGTCGATGTGGACGGGGTCTGTCGGGGGCGGCTCATAATGGGCGGCAGTAGGATGTATAATGCGGTGTATTATGCCGGACCCTAGTTCCATCTTGTAACGAAGACATCCGGAGTCAGAGCAAGTCAGGTTCTGTGGCCCAATGGCGCCGTGATTCACGCAGCGAAGGTGTTGCACAACAGAGACGATATTGAGGCAACTAGAGGTCAGAAAAATCGGCTGGTGGGTGCGTAGAGGAGCGTGTTATGATGATAGGACGAATCGCCGGAGCGAGTTGTGCTCTGCCGTGTGCTGCTGCTTCACGTGGGAACGAGCCAACAACAAAGTCCACGGCACCTGGAAGAGCCTTGACCGGTGGCAGGGCTAGGTTGCATCAGGGCGCGGGTCCGCAGCCGGGTTCAATGCCCCTGGCGATGAGCAAGACCGGGGAGCTGTCAAGCCGAATCGCGGACGTGGGAATTTTACACGATTGTGTGGAAACGCGATTTGTTTTTGTTGCCCTGTACAAGTAGTGCAAGTGCTGTGTACTCAGTACGTACGGATACGTGGTAGCTGCATCAAATGCAGCTCATGCAGCTCAGCTTTCCTTTTTGTTTTTTTTTCTTGCGAGGGAAGGTCCTGATTGGTCGGCGCCGAGAGGGCAGACGTCGAGTCGATATGCGGTTGTGGGTGTGTGGTGTGCGTCCATGGTGTTGGTTCCAAGGGAACGAGGGAGGCGAATCAGTCAAAGCCGTTGATACAGAGCCTCAGCTTACGTCACCTACCTTACCTACGTGTAGGTACCTACCTATGCCTAGCCTGCCATCGCTTAAAGCCATTGCAGCCGGACAGGTGGTACATGAACTGTCATTATTGATGTGTACAGAGCATCATGTGATAGACACCGGTACTCATACTTACATACCTATAATGGGCAGCCAACCACGCTGGCTGGAGGTAGCTCAGATACATGAGGTACTCAGACCTACCTACCTTAGGTACCCTACCTGAGGTACCCTACCTGAGGTACCTCAACGTACCTACTTGATGGGCACTTTCCGTCTTCATTAGTGTACCTTAAGTTGAATACCTACGTTAAGGTAGGTAGTTGCCTAAGCAATGGAATCATGACAAGAAAGGGCAAACCACTCGTATTTGACGGAAGGCACGGTGCTACTCCTGCAGCTTTCAACTTTCTTCCTGCTGTTGGAGATGACCAGACTCCACTGGCACCTATCTGGCAAACCAAGTACCATGTTTGCTTCCCTTCTAGGTAGTCTCTTTCTGTATGTGAACCTTGCCCACAACTGGTTTGCGGAATCAGAGGCTGTAGAGACAAACTCGGACCGTCGTTGATTGAACAAGTAGAAGGAGAAGGGATGGCGGGGTCAGCCAGCTCTCATTCGCAGTCGGAAGCGCGTCGGACAGCAGGAAGTATGACATACAGTGTATTGCATTGTACAACACTCATGGTGGGCATGGAAGTTGATTCGTCGGTCTACAGAAAACCCCGAGGTGGGACAAACTGATATATGACAGAGCTGAAAGACATACCGAGGACCGACGGTCTAGACGAACAATCTGGCTGGACCTTAATTATGGGCTGACTTCTGGACCTTGGCGTCAGTGACATGATTTCGTTGGGAGTACGGAGGAGTTCAAAGTCGGAACATTCTTGTAAACAACACATCCCTTCACATGTCTTGGTATCTGCCCATCCTCTCGGCTGTAGAAGAGTCCTCTGTTCCCCCAGTCAAACAACAGCGCGATACTGAGTTGTGGGATACTAAATTGCCACCGAAGTATTCATCATGTAAGCTGACGCCGAGCAATGGCAAAGGAAAAAGAGGTCTCGAAGCATGTGGTTGCCACTTGGAGCAAGAGATGCTACCCGATCGGAGGAGCGACAGAGACGCAGGCGGGAAGGCAGAGACGGGACGGTCCTTAGCTTCCACGTTCCAGCCCTTCATGCCAACCTTAAACTACCTTACACCAGTCGCGTGTACTTGGTGGAAGTGAGGGGAGCAGGGCAGCTGTCACATTTTCCGCCATCCAACTGACTTGTTCCTGCCGGAGAATGTGACGGGGACGTTGACGGGGTGGGGTTTGTTTCCAGCGAGGCTCGTGACCGCCCAGGAGGTACCTCAGGAAGGCAAGGACGCAAGGGAAGGCGAGGCATG
Source organism: Colletotrichum lindemuthianum (assembly GCA_001693025.2). NCBI lineage: Eukaryota > Fungi > Ascomycota > Sordariomycetes > Glomerellales > Glomerellaceae > Colletotrichum > Colletotrichum lindemuthianum. The sequence continues at coordinate 49,363 of MASP02000683.1, read as the reverse complement.
GTGAGGCAGCGAGGAAGGTGCTGCCAATTGCTTCCAGTGCTTCCCCTATTGTACCTGAACTTGAGGCGAGGCAAGCAATGCAGGCTTGCAAAGGTAGGCGGAACCCTGGGTCATACCTCACATTCCACCACACACTGTGCAACTCTCTCCGGCTCCTGCCTTCCAATGCCGGGCCGGACCTTTACCACCTCATCCATAGGTAGGTAGGATACTTACCTAGCTATAGCTATGGATAACCACATAATACTGCCTACCCATCTACAGGTGACGTAGATAGGTATGTATTTACCCAAGCCATGTTACCTAGTGTGAGACACTCCAAGTACCGTGCGTGCGTGCCTGCCTTCTATCTCACCTGCTCTGACTTGCCTCGACTGGGAAAGGTGCCAGGAACGTCCGAGAGCAACTGTCATTCGAGGCTTCTAATAGAGTCTCTGTCATCATCCGCCTCTGCATTCGGCTAGATGCCTTACTACGTGTACCTAGGTAGTATAGCCTTTCTGGTCACTTGGTTTGTGCTAACCGCACGTGACCGTGTACTGTCTCTTCCTCTTGGGCCGACCGAGCTTCGTTCTTCAACCTTTCTCTAAGGTATCGGCTTCCGTTTCCTTACCAGCTCTACCTCGTCTACCTCGTACCGTAAATAGAGAGTCCTGCCTACCGACGTCCAAGCGCTCGGCTGCATGCCACCTTTCGATTTCGCCAACCCTGTTACGGTGGAATTTCGCCTCCTGCCGCTTACACAGTAGCATTGGGACCTACCGCCCCACGCGAGGCAATTGGATGCCCATCGGCCTTGATATTGACTCATCACGTCATGTTCGTCACTTCAGCTTTTGTTTCGACTGCAGTCCGTGGTCTCCCCACCACGAGCTGTCTATTTTCCATATGATCTTTTGCGAAAGTGCGGTTGAACGCGGGTACACCCCTCGAACTTTGATAAGAGTTCGGTTTGGTTTACCTAGTACTAGTCTGTTGAGCGCCTGTCGACCTCAGCACCCAACAGCCGAATTCGAATGCTGCCACCTTGAACGTTCAAGATGTCACAACACCCTTTGGCCTTCCTCCGCCGACGTGCAGCTTCTGTGCGGGTTGCAAACTCGCACACTACCGGCAGCGGGGGCCAACGGAGAGGTCTGCAGGCTTCACCCAAGCCGGCACAGCACGCATCAAGGCAACTCAGCCAGCCAGCCACAGCTCGGGGAGCAGGGCCATTGCATCATTTTACTGAATACGTGCAACTTGCCCTGCTTCCAATTGACCAGTCTACAAAACCGACAGTCTCCACGGAGTGCTGCGTATTGTTCTCGACGGACGACCGAGCGTCGATTGGTATACGGACACCCAGGGTCCAAGGCGTCGTGGACGCCGAGCTGCATGTCGGGAAGCAGTCGCTCCCTCGCCGGAGCTGAGACGGTACACCGCATCGTCCTGGCACCGCGCTGCAACATCGAGATTCGAGATCCAACAGCGTTTGCCAGTTCCCAAGGCAAATGACCGCTCGCCACGACAGTCATGGCATGGGGAACAAAAATCCCAGCCTCCCTGTTGAAATATCTTTATGCTGACCTTTGAAAGTCCTCTCCGTCTCCGATACAATCCCTCCTTACCGGGTGGGTGGATACATCCACTCCATGGGCCGATGCTGGCATCCGGGTGTCCCGCCTGCCCGCTCGGCCACTCTTGCTTGACCGATGTGCAAGGTTGTCCCTGTTCCGGCGGAGTCTGGGGCGACGGAAGCCCTTCCGGACCACGCACGTTCACTACGTACTGCTGCGTAGGTTATTTCGACTTGAGCAGGGGACACACACACCGAATCACACTGACAGGAGCTGCACATTCCATGGTGCTTTACATATCGCGGCCGTGACGAGTAAAAAGCACTCTTGTGCTCCGGTTGACCCGCGAGTCTTGATTTGTCAATCCGGTCACTGCCCTCCAAACCAACGGCAGGGTCGCACTCGCCTACCCACACTGTCCCCAAGACGCTGCGCTGCCACCATTGATTCAAAGCCCCAACACTAAAGCTGCAGCCCAGACAGGTGTGTGAGCATGGTGGAGAAATCGAGCCGTGGCACTGCGTAATCACTCACATATGACCAGGAAACATGCTGCAATTCACGAAACCCGCCGCGGCGTTGGCAGTGCTAGAGTCGACGTGCCAGAAGTGTTCGTTGGGCTGCGCCGGAAGAAAACCCGAATGGATTCTCGTTGTGCCCTTACTAAGCAGAGGTTTTTTTCTCTCGCGTAGAAAGCCTCGGCTTGTTGGGCCATCGGTTGTCTTCTCCGCAGAAGGCTCCCAGCTCACCGGTTACCCATTCAAGCCTAAGCAGCTTGGGTCTCCTGCATACTCCCTTTTATTCTGATCGCCCTTACTGAGACACACCCAGCGAAGGACACGACTTGGTTCAGGGATCAAAGACGTGTCCACCGAGCGAGGGCCATCACAACCTCAATCACCGTGTTAGTCATACGCAGTATCCGTATACCTCACATCGCTCCATACAACCGTCGCAGCGTCATGCAGAGAAACGTCGGGTATCGATTTGATACGAGGCCGTGAATAAGTGGACAGGCTGCTAGGTTCAACAGGTGCATCAACGGAGGCGTCTGCTATTGGCGGCGGACGCACATGCAGGGCCTGCCTTCGACACGCGCCCTTGCCAGAAAAAAAATGGCCAAAAACATCGACCGACATATTTTCTTTTTCGCCAGACAAGAGGGGAGACATATGCTCTCTGCCGGGACACCCAATTCCCATCATCTGCATCATGCATCTCTCCAACCGCCCGCCCAAGCTGACTGAATCAACTTCCAGAAGAAGACATCGTCTCGTGGCCGGGGACAGAATTACGCAGCCTGATACTATTCAGGATTCCACGGATTCCACGGGCAAGCTGCATAGGCGATACGCACAAATTGTTGTTAGGGTAAGATTTGGCCGAATCATTAGCGGATCAACAACGGGCAATGACATGGATGGGCCACAACGGGCGGTCAAGGCCGTTTTGGAAACTTGAGGCTGTCGAGCAAACACATTCCGCAAGCTTCACTTTCCCTTTGACAATTGACAAGGCTTCTTCACACCGTGTCTCGCTTGGTGGCCCAGCCTAGGACTGCGGCGCAGCCATGCCATGTGGGAAGGGATCAGGCAGCGTCGACGATGGTGGTGGACGCACACCCGGTTACTGGACCTGAGAAGCTACATCATCGCCCGGGGCAGAAGATGCTAATTGTTCCTCAATCATCTGTGGGCCACGGAATCAACTGACTGTCAGACCAATCGACCGAAGCCGCGTTATAGAGCCAATCAGGACCCGAAGCATGGCCCATCGGCCCTCCTGTTTCGACATGCCACGGAAATGGCTCCTCGTCAGCATTCTTCGACGACCGCTTTTCTGGAATCACCGTCGAGGCCATCTCGGTTACGGTGGATACTACAGGGGTTGTCATCACATCGTGGCATTGTCCCGCCCGAGACACGTCCAACGGCCACCATCTCTTCCCGCTGTTTGCGTGTCTCACGGATGAGCGGTGACGACCCCTGGGCTACGCTGGATGCAATTGCATGGTGAAGAAAACCAACATCGAAGCTTTTGCAGCAGCCTCAGCTTCCAATGCAACGACCGAACGGCGTGCAAACATCCGGATTGTTGGCTTTCTCGAGCGACTCACATGCCCTGTACAACTGCTATGTGTAGCGCGTCAGACTCGTGACAGCAGTGACGCTTGTCGATGGAGCGTGGATAAGCGTGGTTGTCAGATTACAAGACACACGATGAATGGCCCGAACCCGGGGCAGCAAGCTGAAAGTCGCAAAATGGTTGGCTACCTCGGTAGGTTGGTAACACCGTACGGGTTATTGACAGGGCGGTGGTTTACGCGTGACTCCCAGTTTGGTCAGATCACGTCGTTGCCCGCATGGCATCATTAATGACAGCTTCACGTAAGCAGTCGTCGCGCAAGCCGGCTCAGCTCTGGAAAACGGTGCGGCCCCCGAGAGAGCACTCAACCTCAACCTCGTGACGGGCGATGTCGTTCAGTCAACTCTTCATCCGGCCACGATAGTATGGCCACTCCCTTGGACAGTGTCAGAAGCGTCAGCAGGTTCAACACAACAACAGCGAATGATGACGAGTGGAGCGTCGACGAAGCACACGAGGCAGCCGTCAGTGACACAAGAAAATGGCCGCCGTACAGACAGAAGCAAGATCAGCAGCGCTCACAACATTTAGAACCGTGGCCTCCTCTCCCCCCTGACCCCTGCTGGCCTGTTCCCATTAGACGGGCAGCCTGAAATCCCATCCACTCGGCAGGGGCGGGAAGATGCTCGGCTCCTCTCCTCGCGTGGCGTGGTCTCAAGGACCCTTGTTCATTCCATGAGTACCCCTCAGACCGGTGAAATACAATTCAGCACGGGTGCAGCCCACTTCCTCAACTTCTCTCACCGAGTCTTCTCACTTCAGCCTCGACTCCTTCGACAGACCGACCAGCGCAGGCCACGCCAATCGCCAGCAACAGAGTCACTACCGGCACGCTCTCTGGGCCTTGGACATTTGGCGCGCAACGCTGCTGCTCCACCGCAGGAGACACTGCACAAAGCACAAAGCGAGCAACGAAAACCTCGACGGCTCTGAAGACCGGTCTGGTGGGTGAGATAGCCTCAGTCCACCACGTTCAGCAGCGAGTTGCGACAGCGGCAAGGAGCGAAGAAGAACAAGAAGCGAAACCAAGGCAGAATACGAGTCGCAAGCAGACGCACCCATCTCAACCAAGACTACGACGAAGTATAGCCACCAAGGCAGACAGACACGCACTACTCAACTCCAAGACAAGAGACAGGCACGCAAAGCAAGACCTGACCTGGCCGCCTTTCCTTTGGTTGTTTCCCCCCGTGTCGGCCGAGAGAAGTCTACGGGAAGGGCCGTGTCTCTGTTTCTGACTCTGCCTTTCTGTCTCTCTGTCTCTGCTCTCCTCCCTTCCCGTCTTTATTCTCCAGACTTTGTGGTTTTAGCCCGACTCCATACCGTCGGGTCGTCCTCACTTCTGCCCTCGCCCGTCCTCGTCCGTACTCAGGCTCGTTGCTCCTCGCCGAGTCATCAGCCCTCCTCTCTCCTTTTCCCCTACCTTACCCTCTGCCTCCTCCTCCTACTGCTACTCCACTCGCGCACAAGGGGTGCCATTATGTGGCAATGGCTCTCGTGAGACCGTAGCTTCCCCACCCCCTCCCGGTGAGGCGCAATTTTCCAAGCTCCCCTTGTGCTTGCTTAGCTGTGCCTGCTCACTCTCGTCTGGCTGCCCGTTGCTTGTCTTTACTGCTCTGTTCTGCTCTAATCTGCTCTGCTGTGCTGTGTTGTATACACTATACATGCCACCGGTTGTGGTACTTGGTCTCGCTACTAGGCATCGTCCAACCACCCGCGTCGGTGCATTACAATCATGGTAAGAAATGTCCCTGCTTCCCGGCTGGCGGCAGCGTGCATGGGATATATCACCGATCTTCCCCATTACTCTTTCAGCCCAGCTGCCGTCTCACACCCGCATCATTACACACACATCGTCCGCTCATATATATTTTTTTCTTGGTTGGCCCTGGCCTTGATCTCTGCCGGTCACCCCCCCCCCCCCCCCCCCCCCCCCCCTTCTTTCCCCCTCCCGGCCCCCCCCCCCCCCCCCTCTCTCCTCGGCTGTCTTGCCCTTACATGTCCCCAAATGTGCGGTAAATTGATTTCTTCTTAGAATCATAACACTCTTAAGAGACGCTTCGTCCACGGCGCCGAGGATGACTCTCCTGTAGAGCCCGCGCATCAACACTTCCAACATTCGCAACCTCCGCTTTCGAGTGGGTTTCAGTCTTTTCCCTTGGAAATCCAAAACCAGATCAGCCAAGTCGCGTCGATATATCAACTTGATGGTTATCAGCTTCATCAAATAGTATGCGAAGCTTTTGACCCATGCCTTGAACCACATCACAACAAAAGGCATAGACCATCAACAGCATATCCCATGTCGTCGCAAATACCAGGTCCATACCTTACCCAGGTCTCCCAGGAAAAGTCTCAGCAGCCTGAACAACATGGGCAGTTATGTGTTGCTGGTGTCCCTGCCGGACAGTCGTCGGGAGGTCTGCAAGGCTCCAGCCTCGCCACAGGTCTGACGGAAGGGCTGTCCATGTTTCTGGGTACTTGCCATAACTGCTTCGGATCATGCGCCATCTCCGTCCCCGAAGGTACCCATCCCGTCACTGCTTGCCTGCCAGCTGTCTGATACATAGATATTCAGGATACCAACTCATCCGCTCATCGGACCCGGTTGGGTATGGATCTACCCGCGGATACGAAGCGGAGAAGCCTCCTTCGGCAGACGTCGAGTCGCACGATGTGTATCTACCCACTACCATTACGTCTGGCGGGACGAGCACGTTCCCCGCCCAGGACGTCTCCTTGATGGACTCTTTCGTCAACAACTTTCAACCTGTGCAGGAGGCGCCAAACTCCGGACTTTCCGTGGCTTCCGCCCTGACCGATGGCATGGTTTACTCTAGCGATCTTTCGGTGCAAGATTTCTATCCCAACGTGACGAACGCGCCCGCTTCTGATTCTCAAAGCTTGCCAAACGCCACCGCCCATATCATGGGAGGGGGTGACGTGATGCCGCCTTCGTATAATGAAAGCATGATGGCCATGGCGCCACCCTCAGCAATGCAGCACCACCAGCCATTACCTGTGACGACTTCTGGTTTCCCGATGGGTGGGTCTTACGTGGTGGCGGAGATGAGTGTAAAGAGCGAGGATCTTGGCCCGAACTCGGCGACCAACAACTTCGACATCGTCTATCATCACCAGCGGCCCCCGGCGTCCAAGCGCGGTCCGTTCAAAGACCCCAGGGCCCGCCAAGAAACCGCCATCACCAGGAGGATAGGTTCATGTGTGCGCTGTAAGATGCAGCGGATACGCGTATGTTGCTTCCCCGCGAGCCTTGCTTTGCTCTCGATTCACCCATGATTGCAGCGGCTGACAGCTTCGTCCAGTGCGTCACGGACGCGGAAGATCCTACGGCTTGCTGCGTTACTTGCAAGCCAAAACCCAACAGCAACCATCACAAGCAAGTATCGCGGCAGCCCTGCATCCGTGCCAAGATTACGGAGCTAAAGTGCATGAAGCCCGGCCCAGTCAATGGATACGAGTGGACGCTGCGATGGGGAAACCACGGCCCCGTCGACAACATTGCGAACTGGGCATCGGGCGAGGTCAGAACGATTCAAGTGGCAGACGGCTACGCTCCGGGGATATCAATTCAACTTCACGTGCGCCAATTCATTCCGCAAAAGGGCGACAAGCTGGAACGATCATGGGTCACGAGAGATGGTGTCAAAAAGTCGGTCCCGATCCCTCCGTATGCGATTACAGACCTCGAAGAGGCGCAGTCAGCCTACCAGGAATACATCAAGAAGGGTGTCCTCGAATACTTCAACACCATCATTGAAGGCGTCATCGGCGCCAGGAATAGTCTGCTCTACGAGACCTACAGCAAAGCCTGGGAGGTATCGCAGGACCCGAGGACACCTCCCGAGGAACGTGAGCTTCTGCTTCAGACTCTGCAGATGTGGCTGGCTGTTCGCCTGACGACCAAGTCGGTTGAGATCGTGGGAAACGAGACGCTTGGCATGAACCACGGCATCCTGGACAGCAGCAGCCCCCAGCATGGATGCATACCTCTCCCACCTGTCATGGGTGCCCAGTTGGACTTTGTCCTCATCCAGCATATTCAGAGCAGACTCCGCAGGGAAATGCTGGAAAAGCTTCAGAAGATGACTCAACAAAACAAGCAGAAGACGTGGTTGACCACGTACTTGGTGACGTTCATCTTGTTGCACAATATTGCCCTCCTCGCGCATCACGATGCCTCGTACGCTAGGAAACATGGAATGAAGGTGAGCAGCGTGTGATTCCTGTAGTCGTCAGGACCGCTTAGAGCGAAGTAGAATAGTCTTGGGTGTTGGGGCGAGTTTGCTGACGGCCGTTGTGCGCATCTCCAGACAAAATTTGCGCGTGAATCGGACGTGCACGACTACCATTATGGTACGTAAGAAGAGCAAGTTGGGACCGTGACTTTTACGTCTTTGGCGGCCTCTTGTTGTCCATTTTTTCGAGTGAGACACGCTGACAAGTGTGCGCTGGGCAGGAGGAACGATTCTCCTCGCGTACTTCCACTACTGCAACAAGGGAATATTCCCCTTTACCGAGGAGTGCAGAGATCAAGACCTACGACAGCTGGCACAGCTGGACGAGCAGGCGCTGCATTTTGTTCAGTGGACGCGCAATGAAGCCATGACCCATAGTGAGTAATGGCCCTTCTCCCTTGCCAGGGGCGGAGCATCTCCCGGCTATAACCTAGCCAGCATGGTACTGCCATGACGACGCATGCCTACGGGAGAGGGCAAGGAGTGACCGCATCAGAGACTAACGCTGCATCGCCAGAACGCGAATGGGATGAACTTCATGGTGCCAACCAGTATGAACAACCATATTTCTTCGTGAGCCAGCTCTTCCAGCGAGATTGGCAGCCCCAGAAGTGGGCATATTAGTCAACACCAACGGTGATGAGAGACCGTGGCACCTCGAGAGGCTGGCTGGTTTCCGTTTCTTCTTCATTTTTGTTTATTTTTCTGGGCCGTCCTCCTCTTGCGTCTGTGTTTTCCAGGAGCCAGGGAGCGACGTACTGCAAGTAGCCTGCAGAGGCGCACTGCGGGCTGGCCAAAATGAGACGTAGTCGACCTCTGACGTCTAGCATGGAAGCGGAGTTTTTTCCCTCTTCTTTCTTTCTGAGCGTCTGCTATTGTTCTGCCATTGCATGTGGCCGGAGCTCATGGGGAAGCCTCTCAGAGTCTGTTTTGAATTCGTTTTCTTCTGGATGACGTGGGAGAATGCAACGCGGCGGCGCCTTTTCTTTTTGGGATACCATTCAGCTTGCCATGCGCCAGACGGCATGAGGGTTCACGGGCTCAGCGGCGATGAATAGACTGGAGACTGGGGCAGCATTGGAAGCTAACCCTGACGTGTGTTGTGTACGTTGCTTCAACCTTGTTCTTGTTGCTCATTTTCTCAGTGTGTATTCTGGTCTAGTTAGGAAAGACAAAATCATGGTCTTCATCTTGATCCACGTCGGGCTAGATCGGGACGAATTTTCAAAGGCGGGCGCCAGATGATGCCTGGCGACGCGAACCGATCTGAAATGGTTCCTGATGGAGTGTCTGGGGATGGAGAATGTGGAACGAAGCACTGCGTACTACGTATACTATGTACGTTGCGCATCCACTTTGGGGCATTCCACATGGACCGTCTCCATCCCCAGTCATGTGTAGATTGCGGACGCTACTAGGAATTTTTCAGATGCCCATCGTCCCCTTGGAACCTTTAGAGACAAATGTCTCGGGGAGACTTGACGATCGGCGACGTGTGCAACGTTGGACAGGGACCTGCAGGTGTCCTGCATACGGGTGATCCGTAGAAGGTGTGGAGTCTTTTGTCATTCGCAGAGACTCCTTCACCGGTCAGTGTGACGGGCAGCGATGACCCCGCCTTTCATGACTTGTCGTCTGCAGTCCTCGTCCGCGGGCCGGGCCAGTTGTCAAAATGGAGGTTAAATCCTGGACACGCACAATGCCATTGCGTTTGGGCAGACGGTGAGGATGGGCTTCTAGCGTGTCTTTGACGGCTGCACGTACCTATGATGCGGCCCTTGAGGGAAGTCCAAGGGAACCAGCAGCAAACAGGTAGCGTTGCAACTCGATACTTGTTGAGGCATAGACGGCAGGCGCCTCTGATGCGGACGCCAATGGCCGAGGTGAGATTATGAGTTGGCATGAAGCCGGGAATGCAAAGGCAAACGGCGTGGTCGAGTCCCGGGGTTCGTCATTTACCTTGAAGTTGTACACAGACATGTATCCCTATCTTGTGGCGAGATTCTGCGTGAAAGTGGGATCAGGAGGTACGAAAGAAGCAAGATACCAGTAAAACTAGGAAAGACAAAGAAAAAAAGACTCAGAATTGCGTTGCGCCTTTGAATGTATGTATGCCATCCCTGGACCCGGTCATGGACGGCACGATAGTTCGCAGCAGGAACACCACCCTGCCGGCAGAGACCACACTACACGGACTCGAGTGAGAAGCCCCTAGGGTGCATGGTGATGCATTTGAACTCTTGGAGATGAGTAGGCCAAATTCTCATCTTCCCGAACAGCATGAGTCGTAGTAGGCTTGTCGACAGCAGCGAAAGATACGTGGGGTTTGGACCGAAGAGGATTGTTAAGGCCGAGAGCGTTGAGCGTTTGGCGTTGTGGGCGACGGGGTGAAGTCGTGGGTGGATACCTCGCAACAGGTACGTACCTACGTAGTGTACAGAAGCCCACTTTCTACTACGTACCCCTTCGATTGGCAAGCGCCGAGTGAATTCTGATTGGTCAATTGCTTTGCGTCCTGGGCAGACTAGTGGTGGTCCCAACCATCGGTATCAGGGATCGCGGCTTCCGCATCCGCGTTCGCCTATAGTTCGGTTACGTGCCTGGTTCTTGCATGGTGGGTCAAGGTACGTATATAGTACATCGCAGAGCCTAAAGAGAAGGACGAAGCCAGCGAGCGCAACGAACAAGGGAAGAACCCAAAATCAAAATCTCAAAGATATCAAAAAGAAAACCCTGGCGCAAATAATGCAGACTCGTACAGACTTCAAACTCGCATTGCCCTCGAGGGTAACGTATCGAAGTAGACGTTGACTGCGCCAACATGCCGCCCCTCAGGCCATCCTCCCAATACGAACAACAGAACGACCAGAGATGGGGCATGCGAAAGACTGCAGCACAGTACTTCAAACACCACTTCGTCCTCTATATACACTGTCGTCTTCCACCACCGTCCACCGTCCCGTCCCGCCTTCACTTCTTCACTCTCCTCCAAGGCCATCCCTCCAACCCCTTGTGCTGGTTTTCTTTTTCCTCATTTTTCACCCTTGTTCGGTTCATCCATGTCTTTGGCGTGCCTGTGGAACAAACGACGTCTCTACCCACAGATGCGGACACTGGGCGTCCTTCCGTTGGCACGCCTCCGGAACTCGAAATGCGGACACATGTCGTACTGACTCACTGAGAAATCTTCATTGCTTTTCTCGCCGGCATCAGTTGCGTTACCCATGCTATCGACTCCACGTTTCGACATGGATAATCTGGACACACTCACGTCGAGCTTCTTCTGTCCTCTTGTCCAACCAAGCACCGGCAACCAGCCAATCCGTTGACTTCTGATGTGCCGCCAGGCAATTTTTAGGTACCATGAATCCACACGCCTCGTTGTCTTCCCACGTCTCTCAACCCCGTCCTAGACCTGCAAGACTCGCGCTTGCGGACTTCAGACCCCTCCTTTCACTCTGCGATCGCACCTGGCCCACCCTGATGGACAACTCCTCTCGCCGTCTCTCACGATCGAGCAACGTCAGACAAGCGTCGCAGCCAACGACAAGGTCGATTGGCCGAGAATGCATGGGGTAAGAGGGCAGAGGCGACGCGGGACGACATGAAGAAACGCGCCAGAGCAGAGAGAATCTCTCAGCTTCGGGTAGCTGTACCCTGCCGCACAGCCAGCGCTGATCTCAGTGCCCGTGGCCTACCCAAGTCGAGCCTAGGGGCACACGACAGGACAGAAACGAGATACGCGCCTCGGAAAGCACAGCGTTGGACAGCACGAGATCGGATCGACCATGAAATGCGATAGTCTCTCGACCGGAGCGCGCAGCAATCTTCGCTGCCCACCAAACGGAGACAGACGTCGCTATCCACACCGCTTCGACCGTGTCTTCCGCTGGCGATCCCGAGCAGCCGCTGCCCCATCTTCGTCCCGACGCTGGCGGTTCTGCCGTGCTTTATTAGCGTACGTTACACGCCATGGACATAAAGCGTCGTCCGTGCTAGCCAGCTCAAGCCATGGCATTTGCATACATCAGACTTTGTTCCTTTGCCATGGGCTTCCTCTGCCATGCCCGTCTTCTTTCGCATTCTTTCGGGTCGATGATCGTGGCTTGCCACACAACGTGGCTTGCCTACCGAGGGATGTCATGAAGAGGGGGGAAAAGAAAGAAAACATTCAGCATCGTGTCTTTTTTTTTGGCTCATGACACGCCCCCACTCCCCTCCCACCAGCCAATGTCGGTCCCACCGCGCAGTCGACGGTGCTTCGGCGTTGGCACAGTATGCACGCATACTCGGGCGGCTGCTGAAAAGTTGGTTCTGTGAGAAGAGGTCGAGGTTCGTCCAATGTCGACAGGTTCTGTACCGTCGCATCTCAGGCGTCAACGTGCATGGAAGTGGAAGAAGACTCGAATGGCTCATCCACTCTGCAGGGTCGGCGACTACCTAGGCAGTAATTATACTGCGCACGGAGCCCATGTCTCTGATACCCGTCGAGATGCCATGGCGAAATCGCGAGGCGATATCCGTGCCACCACGAGGTGGTCTGGCGGGGCAAGTCCATCTCTGTCGGCCCTCCTTGTCGACTTTGCATCGGAATGGATACCTGGCTCCAGGGCAGTGTTCATTGGGTCGATCCCGTGGCTAGCTGCCGCTCTCCATCGCATCCCAGCCCAGCTAGCGGTGCGATACGTACGTACTGGGACACGCAACTCTCTGCTAATTACTGTACTGCGTACATAGTAAACGGCGACCATGCTGCAGTGCCTTGGTTCCAGTCCCCGTCTTGGATGTCTTTCAAACCTTTTCTTGCCGTCCTTCGGATTCCTGCGTCCAATCTGCTCAAAATTTTCTTTGCTGTCCTCTTTTGCTTCCCGCAGCTCGCCACAAACCGCGCTCCCCCTCATGCCTCTCGGTCGGTCTTCTGGACCCGTCTGTGGATAGATGGCCATGCCCGGCGGCTCCTCACTTGCATCGTCTCTCCAGTGTTTTTCTGCGAACCCCGCCGTCTCACATGAACCAACCATCCGACGCTTAACCAACTCTGAGTCTGATTCTCTTCGGCCTACACCCTTGTCCTGGATCATGGGCACGCCTGTTTGTATACACAGCGGACGCGGGAGACAGAGAGGGGAGGGGTGGAAGACGGTGGTAGGGTACGATGAGGTACGCTGTCTGTCATTGAAGGAGCGCGAGTGCGCATCGTGCACTTTTCCTTTGAAGTATTTTTCCCACCTCCTCCATGTTAGAGATTCAGGTCGTTCATCGAAACCACGGCTCTGCCCAGCCCGGTCAAGCCCAATTTCCTGCTCTCACACTCTCTCTCCCTCTCTCTCTCTCTTTCTCTCTTGCGTCTTTCTTCTTCGTCTTCGCCGGGTACCTGCAAAGTCGGTGCGTATTCATCTCCCGTAATGGCGCCAGGCCGTTTGACTGGCTAGGCGGCTTGTTCTTATTCTGATTGTCAGCTTTTCCTTCTTTCCTTCTCCAATCCGTCTTCCGAGAGGGAAGGACAAGGACAGGGTCTGCGACGACAAGAAGAAAAAAGAAGGAAAGCACATTGCACCTGGTTGGTTCGGCATGTAACCTGTCTACCTCGCACTACGGACACTTTTTGCGTAGTAGACTGGACGTGCTTTCCCTTATTTCTCTTCCATACCGTCCGCACCTTACCCTTACCGTCCTTGAAGACGCGGGAGACCCATCTTTCCGTACCGTCAAATTTGTAAACAGCCATGCCTGGCAACGCTTGCCTGCAAGGTACAGAAAGTAGGTACGGCAGTAGATCCAAGGTAATATCAGGCAGGTTGAGAGAGAGAGACTCGGGGTGGGTAACGTTGGCACTGCGCAAGATGGGTGGGCAAGGAGGACATGCACCACCTGAGCGAGCACCTTACCTTCCTTACCTTGCCTCGATGCACCTTCCATGGGTGTGCGTCCAGTCGTCGCGCCTGCTCTTCATCTGCTCTTACCTCGGTGCTTCACTCTACATTGTTTTACACCTGGCAGTCTCTCTTGCATCTCGGGCTTTTATTTTACACTTGACCTGGACTTGCACCTGCCTGTGGGCTTTTACTCGGCACTCGTGCCCTTCCTGCCATTGACTGTATCGGGCTCCATGTAAGGTATGCACGTCTTGAGGTACCTACGTGACTACTTGACTACCTACACCTACCTACCTTGCCTTCCTTAAGGTACCGTAGGCCATGCTCGCGATGACTCCATCTCCCTTCCGTTCTTCTAGCTCTACCTGACCCTGACGAACGCTTCCTTTTCTCAACTTGACTTAAAATGTCTTGACGGGGCTACTACCTACCAGCCTACCCTACCTGACCTGTTCTCGCACCTCACCTCATTAAATCGCATCATATCACATCGTCCTACGGATATTTCTTCCCCAGTTAACCCAGAGGTTTGGCTCACCACCGTATCGTACTCCCGCCTGCCTACCTTACCCTGCCTTCCTGTATTCTCCTTTACCTTGCTATACACACGAAAAGAAAACAACCCTTGCTGTTTTCCACACACAACGTACAGCTTCTACGCGCGCGCGCACACACATACACACATACACACATACACACATACACACATACACACATACACACATACACGCACATACGGGACCAGGACCAGACGCACCTACAGTAGGGTAGTTTTGACGGGATTTTCAACTCGGCTACCCGTCAGCTCGCCTTCGCATTCCTTCCTCGAATCTAGCTCGTCACCACCGACCCCCCAAGGTCCGCGAGCAGACACGAGCGACAACCTGACGGGTGAATGCTCACAGGGTAAGCGGCTTCTTGCCGTTACTGTCTTTGCTGTCTTCCGTCCATCTTTCCCTACCGGGCCGTTGCGCTTGCCTCTCGCGTGTTGCCAGTTTGTTTCTTTCCTCACCGACTGTCATTGCCAGTTGAAAGGGGGAGGGGGGAGAGCCACGAGAAGGGGTATATTAGCTATCAGGTCTTTCCGCCAGATCATGACAATTACTCCGTCACATCTTCTCACACAATCTCTTCCTCCGTTGACGTTGTCGTTCTGACTGCCACTGTCATTTTCTTTTCTTTCGTTGGGGTCTAATACAACCATTCTCTCCTTCATACCCCACGCCTTCAAGCGCGCAATACGGAATTTATATCCATCACGCGCCTCGGTACTTGCACAAGCGATTGCCCAGTCTTCGTCTAGTGTTTATTCGCAAGCCTTCTCCGGAGCGTCTACTTGTTTCAGACTTTGACTTGACAAAGAGTACTTCTCGTGTCCTCGTCCGCGGATACAGTCCCAGATCTGATATCGACCCGGACGTCTTAGGTTCGTTTGCCTGGCCGTGGCTTACTCATCGTCCGCCATGCTCGTGCTTGCTGACACGTCTGTTCTCAGTTCTCACATCATACAAGCAAGATGGCGTCCACTGTTGTTGGTCCGGCCCTGGTTGCCGCCGCCACGGCATCTGCTGCCCACCACATCCATCGCCTCGATTGCAACGCTCCAGTCGCGGGCCTTCCTGGCCTCCCCACTGGCCTTCCCGAGACACTGGACTCCGAGTCAGCCTGGGTTGGTGCGCAGTTCGTCAAGGAGTCGCAGTACGTGTACAACCTCACCCAAGCCGACAAAGATGAGCTCTACAGAGCTCTTCAACACTTCAAGGGTATGATGGCCTCACTACCTCCCTCGACCACCAACTGCTGACATGACGCGCGCTCGCCACAGCCCAGGGTCTTGATGGCGACCTCGTCTGCCGGGAAAACTTCCCCCTCCCCAGCTTGGCGGCTACCTTGGACCGCGTAGCTGAGGACATACACAGCGGCAAGGGTTTCGCCGTCGTCCGCGGCATCGACCCGCAGGAGCACACGATCGAGGATCTCACGGTACTCTACCTTGGCATCCAGGGGTACATTGCCAACCAGCGTGGCCGCCAGGACAAGAAGGGAAACATGCTCGGTACGTCCACGTCTCGGTGCCGTCTGTACTCCACCGCCAGTGCATTGCTAATACCGCCCTAGTCCATATCGTTGCCGACAACACTACCCAGGCCAAGGCCGATCATCATCGCCATTCCACCTCCCCCATCGTGAGTCCTTCACAGCTGGTGGTCAAGTTCGCTGCTAAATTTGACATCCTAGACATTTCACAACGAGGAGTCTGGTGATATCGTCAGCTGGTTGACCAGAAGCACTGCCGCTGCGGGTGGAAAATGCATCATCGCCTCTGCCCACACTGTCTACAACGTGCTTGCAGCTACTCGTCCGGATATCATCCGCACGCTGACTCGCTCGGACTGGCCGTTCGCCTTGTGAGCAGCATCCGCACGGCGTTCACCCCTCGCCCTTGCCTTTGGTTGAGCAACTTGCTGACTCGTTCACACAGACCCAAGTTCCAGTGTCGGCCTGTTCTCTTCCACCACGACGGCAAAATCATCATCAACTTCGGCCGCACACCCCTGATGGGAAATGCCACTCACCCTCGACCGGCGCACTTCCCTTCTCTGTCTGCTCGTCAGATCGAGGCTCTCGACGCAGTGGAGGCCATCGCCAAGGCCACGCAAATGGAGATCCAGACAAGGGCCGGAGACGTCCACTTCATCAACAACCTGGCCATCCTTCACCGCCGCGAGGGGTTTGTGAATGGACAGAGCGCCGGCGACAAGCGCCACCTCGTTCGCATGCGCGTGCGAAACGACAGGCTGGGTTGGTCCATCCCTGAAGAGCTCCGACGCGAGTGGTATGACGCCTTTGACAAGCCGGCCGACCACGTTTGGCATTTGGAGCCTATGCCCGATGCCTTTTTCCCTCTTCGCAAGTATCCTAACTGAGTACGGCGCCCTTGTCACGACTTTCACGCTGAACAGAACATGGCCAACAACATTGAGGAATGGGGCGTCATGGTTGCATTTCACGGGCTCGCATTGATCATCCGGCACATGGGTCTGCTCCGTGATGGGGCGAAAACGGATACCGCATCTCTCATTCTTTGCTTCTTTTCAAACTATTTGGCACCGCTTTTTGACCGGAAAAGTTTATTTTCTCGCTTTACCACTCACGATAAGATGAAAACGGAGTCTTTGGGCGATTCAAAATGTAGAGTCTGGCGAAAAAAAGCATGTATACACGGATGGGGGGGGGGGTGTTGTAAGAGAGAAGGATTATACTTAATAGACGCTAATAACGGGCACATGCTGGGTAGGCTCCTCGTGAGGCTCAAGTCAAGCGAGACACTGTCATTCAACTGGCCGTGTCGCCATGACTGTCTCAGAAGACCATGGGCGTGGTCTGCCTGCCTTCTGATGGCGTGGCGTCTGATGGAGGCGGTCACTGATCACACGACCGACGTGTTGGAAATCTGCAAGCCTGCAGCACCGGTCAGGAAGCCGAGACGGTAACTGGACGACACCAAGACATCGGTGAGCGGGTGCCGATGCCGCAAGGGCGCAAGTCGGGGCACGTCCCAGCCGACATGCCGCGTCCGCCTTGACAGATCGGTGGCGGCGTCGGATCCTCGCATAAAAAAAGCCGGCAGACTGGGACCAAAGGTGGCGGGCGGGCGTTCCGACGTGTGTCTTGTTCGACTTGGAGTCCTGTCGTCCCACCGGAGAGAATTCCGTGCTTGCGTACGGAGCATTGTGCAAACAGAGGAAGAGGAGCGCGATGACGATGGATTACGAGGAAGTGCAACTCGTCGCAGAGTCTTGTTATGCTTTCTTTTCCCGATTCATCAAACGTTCCGCAGGTGACGCGCTGCATGTCACAGGC
Source organism: Colletotrichum lindemuthianum (assembly GCA_001693025.2). Classification (NCBI taxonomy): domain Eukaryota; kingdom Fungi; phylum Ascomycota; class Sordariomycetes; order Glomerellales; family Glomerellaceae; genus Colletotrichum; species Colletotrichum lindemuthianum. Next base: position 31,660 of record MASP02000683.1, on the reverse strand, counting down.
ATGCGACCCAAGGACGGAGGACTCGGCTGCATGTCGAAAAAGCAAGCGTCCACCACGGGCGTGGATCCTGGTATGGGATTTTCCAATGGGAAAGGAGGCTCAGCGTCCATCAGACAGGATGTGGGTTCCGGTCTAGAAACATCTTGACCGGTCGACTGACTAGCTGAGCGGCTTGTCAGGTGGCCATGGCTGCGAGGCTGCGTGCAACCTGCCATGGCCAATATGTGGCTTCAACCCGTACTCACCGGTGATGGGTAGCGACAGCAGCTTCAGCATGGTCTGACGAAAAACTTACGAAAGACGACGTCCAAGACGACTTCGACTGTCGCCGTTGCACCATTGACAGGCAAGCGAGCGCGTGTGGCTGCAGTTCTGACGGGATCATGGGGGCAGCGGTTTGACGTCTGCAATGACACGGAACGGTCTGGCTGGCTGCCGGAGAAGACGCATGTCCTGACCGGGTGCATGAGATTCGGGGGCATGGCATGGCCGAGTCGTTGGCTGGAGTGGGCTGTCATGTCGTGGATGACGGAGCAGCGTCCAGGGTCAGCAACGGGATCGAGGGTCTAGATAGTATCTGCTGCCGAGACAACAGAGCTACAGTACAACACATGAGCACTCCGTACTCGGTACAGACGAATACGGATTCATGCCATGGCTGCCGCGCAAGGGAGTGACGAAAAAGATGCATGGAAAGCGGTGGACATTGGAGGGGGGGTCCCAAGGTGGAGAGAGCAGGAAAAGTTTCCAAGTTGTTTGGTACCGCATCGGTGTCAGTATGGAGACCCCTACGACGGGGATGATTTGCTTTTGGCATGTCTTCAGTGTCGACGGGTCTGGGGGTTTCGAGAGCAGCGCAGATGGGGCGTGACGAACACCTTCCTGACGCGGGCAGACGGGACAGGATTGGAGATGCATCTTGGGACAGCCCAAGCAGGGTTCTCGACGATTGCTTTTCCCACCATCACCATTCTCGTGGCCAAGGTGCGGATGCTCTCAAGAAGGGGGGGGGGGGGCCAAGGCAACGCGACGCTGGTCCGACGTCGGCATGGCGGGTGCAATCTGCGTTGGTCTCATTTGCAGGAGACCCGCCGCGTCCGGCCGTTTCCTTGTTTCTCTTTGCTTCTCCTCCGGCGGCTCGGCTTTCTCGACGGTTGCTTCTTTTGCTCGGCCGTGAAGCAGACTCGTGCACAATCGCTCCTGCGAGGTGTCATCGACGGCCTAGCGCTGGCGATCGATGGAGGGATGCAGTGCGGAGAGGGGTCGCTGCAGACGATGCAGACGATGCAGTCGATGCAGATGCAGACGATGCTGCGCACCCTGGGCGGGTCGGAGGGGAGCGATTGTGGATGTCGGGCACATGGATTGATGGGCTCGTGGAAGCATCGCCCTTTGGGCCCTTTGGGAGACGCCTGGCGCTTTCTTTTCTTATCCTGCGTGCACCAGCGTGTACTATGTATGGGTTGCAAAGAAGGCAAAGAAGAAAGCTGGGTTGAGGGTCTAGGACGAAACGATGATGATGGATCTACCATGTATACAGAGCACTTGGATAGGTAGTGTAAAGTACATGGTATGTAGTACACTCACACCAAAGTAGTCTGCAAGTGCAAATCGGCATGCCTGTCTGTCGTATGCAGCCAAACAGGCCCAAAAAAAAAACACAGGGGCAGATTTCTGCGAGCGAGTGAGTCGGCGGTGGTGACATGCTTGCGGCTGTACAGTAAATCGCGAGCGATGCTGCAGGGGGCCTGGTGTATGCTCGAACGGGGTGTGCTGTGGTGGTGGGATCGTGTCATTGTGGCTGGATTTGGCAGCAGGGCAGACGGAAGGGCTGAAGCTGTGTTACGGTGGCTGGTGAGTCGAGCTTTGGAAGACGAAGGGAAAAGAAAGCATGGAAACATGGGGATAATGTCGTGGGCGAAAGAAACAAAAACAACGTGGTGTCCATTCAGGCACGGCGAAAGCCCGGATTCTCGGCGCCGGCGGAGCAACACGGTCTAGCTCAGCCGAGAACTGCCCTGAGCGTCCATGTCCGTATCTTTTATTCCCGGAGGAATCACGTGCAGAGACTGTTGGTGCACGGATCAGGCGCCCTCGATTGGACGTACAAGGTGGGTGACTATGCATCCCCGTACCTACGTAGCATCCACCTCAATTCCGATAGGTAGGTAGGTTGGTTCCATTGGATGGATGGACCCGGACTGCTGTCCGCTCGGAAACGGATCCTCATTTCGGCGGATCCGCCAAGGCCTGGGGGCAGCTGGGCCGGTCGGAAGCTGGATACTGCCCGCGTAGTCGAATGAGACGCCACCGCCATCAGCACCTGGGGCCCACTCACACACGCCACAGTGCTCCGGCCCTGAGTATGCTATGTAATGCGTAGTGTGTCCGTGCCCAGATGCCACATACATACCTAGGTACATAGCAATATCGTCAACCACTGAAAGGCGCCTATCCGTAACATAGTTGCAGTGGTGACAGTACTGCGCAAAGATAGGCACCTCAGAGCCTCCCTAACGTGCCCAACCCTGTTTGACCACACCATCGTTATCTGGCTGTTTCGCCATCGCCACCGCCCTCGCCATCGCCATCGACAGACGCCTTCATCGCGAGCTCTGTCACAACTCGACAGCGCGCCAGGGAGAGTTTACGGCTTTCGTTTGCAGTCATCGGCGTGCGTGGCTTTCTTATTTGTCGTCTACTGCCTTGTACTCTGTGCAGACGACCCTCACACCCCGAACAGGCGGCCAATTGGGGACAACGGAGCGTCATTTCCGGAAGCCAGGGTTGGCATTTTCGACCTGGAAGAACATCGCCCCTTTTCAACCAATCTGACGACGACGACGCCGACGACGACGCCGACGACGACGAAGACGACGACGACGACGAAGGCGAGATACCTTCACACTCGCTTTCCTCGTCGCCCGCACTCACCGTCTGTCTACCTTGGCAACCACTTCAGACTGGGACTCCCGAAAGAACAGATCGATGCGACAGCGGCACGCTCGGAGGTGAAACGTGCACCCCAAGACAAGAACAGACAAGACAAGACGTCTGGCGCCCCCGTCACTTCTCAACCCTTCACTGGCCACTCTCGCTCACCCGGCAAGCCTCGTGCGTAGCTCTAGTGTATCTGCAACAGCATCGGCATCTGCACCTGCAACCGCACCCGCCTTTTTTTGATCGTCCTCCCTACCAACTGTCACTCGGCTTAGCTGGCTGGCTAGCAGCCTGTCTGTGAGCTGCATCGGCTCCTTCTCCGGTCTCTCTCTCACTGTGTGTGTGTGTGTGTGTGTGTGGATCCGCCGTCACTAAAGGCCACGAGTCAAACCGACCGGAAGCCTGCCGGAAGCCTGCCGGAAGCCTGCCGGAAGCCTGGGACGTTCGGAGACGTAATCAGCGACTTGTGGCTTCTGTTCTCACGCCCCGTCACGTTGCGCTCACTCGCTTTCACCCCTCTGAAGCGCTTCCTTCGCAGGGCCACCGTCACCACCATGGCGCCCCGTGAGGCCGGATACCTCCGGGTTCCCGGACAGGAGGACGACTCCCCGTATGGCCAGCAGCAGCAGCAGCAGCGGCAGCAGCGGCCCCGCCGCTCCGGCTCCTCTGGCCGACGGAAGAAACCTCTCCCCAGCGAGAAACCCCTCCCGGCATTGCCGCCTCCGTCGCCGCTGTACGACGCCACGTTCCCCGTCGACCTGAACGACGACTACGACGACGACAGCGGCCAAATTTCGCCCAGCGAGCGCCGCTACCGCCGCGCAACCGTCGTCATCGGGCTCGCCATCCTCGTGACCCTGCTGGGTTTCATCATTGCCTTCGTCGTGCTCGGCTTCGCCTGGGACGGCACCGGCGTGCGCCGCGGGCCGACGGGGTTGAAGAACCTCGGCATCGACGAGTGTCCCTGCGCACCGCACGACGACGTGCCGCAGTACTTCAGGACGAGCCCGAACCCGTGGGCGGGGCCGACGGCTATGGGGGCGCCGGCCTTTATGGCCCAGACGCGGGTGTTGCCGACGGGCACCTACGTGCCCAACGCGCCGCTGCAGACGCAGGTGCCCATCGATGGCATGACGGGCCAGAACGAGAGCATCTTCAACATGATGGGCTATCTCACGCCCTATCAGCCGAGTCCCGGTTTCGGGGTGGACGAGTACGGGCTGCCCGAGGGGGCGGACATTGTTCAGGTTCAGGTGTGTGTGTGTGTGTGTGTGTGTGTGTGCTGGATCAGAGATGGACGGCGTTTGGGAAGCGATGAATGCTGACGCGAATGGTGATGGGGTGTAGATGCTCTCCCGTCACGGGTCGCGGTATCCGACCATGGGGTCCAACGTGTTTGACCTTGGCAAACGGCTCGCCGATGCAAAGGGCGCGTTCACGGCCAAGGGCGCGCTGAGCTTTTTGAACGATTGGAAGTACCAGCTCGGCCACGAGATTCTGGTTCCCAAGGGTGAGTTGTGCGAGTCCTTGTATGAGATTGTGCACACTTTTTTCTTTTGGGGGGTGTGTGTGCGTGAGTAAGACTGACGAGAGGGAATAGGTCGTCAGGAACTGTTCGACTCGGGCATCTTGCATAACTACATGTATTCTTCGCTGTATAATCCCAACAGCAAGATTATTGTGCGGACTACGGTGAGCAGGCCTTTCGTCTCATGCAGAGTGTGTGAAGGCTCAGTGAGATTTCGAGTGAAATCTCAAATGAGAGTAAAGTGGGTCTCATGTGGAGGCTCATGTGAGTCTCGGATGAGAGAGTCTTACGTGAAAGTCAAGTTTTAAGTCACTTGAGAAGCCCCCCATTTCGAGTAAGGCCTTAAGTAAGGATCTATCTTACCGAGTCTCGAGTCAAGTTCCTCAGCTAGGTATTTGGCGAGGCTTTGGCGCCCCTTCGATGAGTCCTGAGCCAAAATTCGAGGCTGACACCCACCCAGACGCAAGACAGGATGCTAAAGTCGGCCGAGTACTGGCTGGCGGGCTTCTTCGGCCTCGAGTGGACCAAGAACGCCACGATCGAAGTCATCATCGAGCAGGACAGGGCCAACAACTCTCTCGCCGGCTACCTCAACTGCCCCAACGCTCGGAAGCAGAACGGAGGTGACGATGCTGCCAAGATCTGGGAGTCCAACTACTTATCCAACGGTATGTACTGAATCGTCGAGCGCGAACATGTTGCCTAACTCGGTGTAGCCACGGCTCGGATTAGGGACATGATTGACGGCTATGACTGGACCATTGATGACACCTACGCCGCCCAGACCATGTGTCCATACGAGACGGTGAGGCTCTCGGATTACTTACTCTTATTCGAAAAGCATGAGCATCGTCGTTGACTCGTTTCAGGTTGCCTACGGATTCAGCCGCTTCTGCGACCTCTTCACCTACCAAGAGTGGGTTGGCTTCTCGTACTCTGTCGACCTGACCTTTGCTGGCAACAACGCGTTCCAGAACCCCACGGGCGTGAGTTGCCCCCCCATCGTTGCTCTCGTGTCTTGCTTGACTCGTACTAACCCGCGAACGCGAAGCGTGCGGTTGGCATTGGGTACCAACAGGAAGTCATTGCCCGCCTCCAGAACCACACCCTGGGCTACTCTGGCTCTCAGATCAACGTCACCCTCGACAACAACACGGAGACTTTCCCGCTCAACCAGAGCCTCTACTTTGACTTCTCCCACGACACGAACATCGCGTCCGTCCTCACCGCTTTCGGCTTGAAGCAGTTCGCGCAGTTGCTGCAGCCGACGGAGTACCCCGGGCCGCACAACTTTACCGTGTCCCACATCACGCCGTTCGGCGCCCGTCTCGACATTGAGATCATCAAGACACCGAAGCCGTTCAAGGCGGACCGCTCTGGCTACGAGGAAAACGGGGACGAGACCAAGTACATCCACTTCGTCTTGAACCAGCGCACGCTGCCTCTGGGGTTCAGTTTTCCCGAGTGCGATGCCTCTAGAAAGGATGGATGGTGCGAGTTGAAGACGTTCCTCAAGGTCCAGGAGGAGATGCCCAAGCTAGCGGACTACGATCGTGCTTGCCACGGGGACATTGAGACTGTACCGTACGGCGTCGTGTACGACGGAAGACCCATGTAAGGCACGCAAGGTTTGTACGAGTAAGTGGTAATGGTTTACGCGGAGGAAGCGGGTGCGGCGCCGTATCTACCCGGCGGGGTCTGCGTGAGTTTGTGTGTAAAGACAGCAGAGATAACACAAGCAAAGGAACGTGCGGCCTGGTCTGGTTCGGCCAGGCACAGCAAAGTCTCTGCACCAGACTATGTGATGACAAGACGTGTTGCAGGGAGGAGGATGCCTTGCCGCGTGGCATACACGACGACGTTCTCAAGACAAGTCCCAACCGAAGTGTGACTAGAAGGCAGAGTACGACCAAACACACGCGCCAACAGATACAGATACGGCTAAAGCCCTTTCTTCCACGATCCGCTAGCTAGCTTCAAACTAGTCGCTGCCCAGTCCAACCTACTCTTCCAACTCTAATCCGGACACGCCCGCACGGCTGCCAGATTGAAGTTTCCGGGCGAGATGACTCGGAGTCCCGTCGTGTATTCAAGGCCGGGTTATCGTGCGGCTGACATGAAAAAGATAGATATAGAAATGAGAGACTTGGCGAGATGGTACGCTTTGCCATGCGCCTTGGGTCGACATCTTTCTAAGGACGGTGAGAGTTTACATGTCGCTTCGAGAAGCTTTTCCGTCTGCACATGAACCAATCGCTCATGGACTCGGCCTTTACACACTTTGGCTCGAGCAGCAGGGGCATAGTTCACGGCAACGGCAACGGCAACGGCAACGGTTCGAGGAGAAGTGCCTGCGATCGCTGCAGGGCGCACAAGTTGCGATGCTGAGACCTGCGGGCTTCGATTTCCTCTCTGGGTCTGGGTCTGGGTCTGGGGAGGCCGGAGGTGGTCTCCCGGCCTGCGAGCGATGCGTCAAGGCGGGCGCCGAGTGTCTGCACACCGTCCAAACCCGCCAGGCGTCCATGCGGTCGTCGAGCGGCTACGAACGTCGCGGGTCTACCGGCTCGATCTCGCCCCCAGTGGCGTGCCAGCGGCCGGTTGATGATGATGTCCCGCCAGGGCCTGGTGCGCATTTATATCGGGGCAATAGTCCTCGGTCGATGTTCCACAGCAACAATGACGGCAACAGCGACAACAACACGATGCCTTCGTCGCAGCATCCGGGAGATGGCCAGCAGGATACGGGCAGGCCGGTGCAGCACGGCAGGCCGCACCTGGCGAGGAAACAAGACGACTTCCACCAGTTGATGGACTTCAACCCTCCGGCCGGAACGCTGTCGGCCATGTGCGAAGACTTTCCGTCCATGATGTCGGCGGGCATCGGCGCGGGGGTGAAGGCTCGGAGCATGTCTTTCGATCTGGGAGACGACGACGGCCACCACAACCAGGGGCTGCCGGCGCCTCGATCCGCCGTCGGCCACTGGCCAGAGAGCGACCTCGGCCTGACGAGCATGTTCGACCAGGCCGCCAGCGACGCAGTCGACGCAGTCGGGCCGAGCAAGCCGCCGCCGTCACTGGCGATGGGGCAGCCGAACGGTCACCACCCAAAGTCGCCCCGGCGGGCCACGAGCACCTATCGACGCTGCGAGACCAAGGACGAGTGTATGCGCCAGCTGACTGAGCTCATCGCGCGGCTTCTTGACTGCTTCAGCCGCACCGAAGACCAGCCCGTGGAGCTCGAGGACATGTTGGCCTACGCGCCGTGCAGCCACGGACGCGCCGCCGCCGACGTCGACAATGACGACCGGCTCGGGAGCGAGAAGAACGTCATCGGCGTGCTCCTGGAGAGCTCGCAGGTGTTTCTGGACACGCTGGAAAGCCTCAAGAGCCTGCAGGCACAGCGCCAGGACCGGGACAGGCAGCGTTCGTGCTCGCCGCCAACGTCTTCGGCGTCGGAGTACTCGTACGTCGACACCCCGGACGCGATGGACGTGTTCTCCAACGAGGGCACAGCAGCGACGACGACGACGCACGAATCCATGCCGGCATCGAACGGACGCGAGCACGAGGACGAAGACGACGTGAACGACGTGCTCCCGAGTCCTACGCTCTGCCGGACGACGCAGCAGCAGCAGCACGCACCGGCGTATCCGTCATATTCGCTGCTCTCACCGCAGCCGGGCGAGTTCTTCAGCATGCCCACGACGTTTACCATTATAAGCTGCTACATGTGGCTCTTTCGCGGGTACGAGGCCGTCTTCGCCGCGATAGACAACGCCCTCCTCGCGCAGCAGTTTCTACAGGACGACGACGTGTGTCAGGAGCAGCAGCAGGAGCAGAGACACGAAACGGGGCAGAACTCGTCGTCCAACACGCCGTCGAGCCGGACGGGAAATCCCGTGGCGAGGGAAGCCATCATCAACAACAACAGCAAGAAGAATACAAAGACGAAGCTCGGCGGGCCATCGATCCTACCCGACATCAACATTGGGGGCTTCGGGCTGGACTGCCACCCGCACCTGCAGATCGAGATGCTCATCCACGTCAGCTGCCAGATGCTGCGGCGCATCGAGGGCGTGCTGGGCGTCGGGCCGAGCGGAGGGGGTGAGTGGCATCATCGCCGCAGCCACAGCCACAGCCACAGCCACAGCCACAGCCACAGCCATAGCCATAGCGGCCGCCGATATTCCGCACACTCCGCCGGGCCGAGTCCTGCGTGATTAGTCACATGTGATTAGTCAGGATCTAGCATAGCAGCCGCGTGACCCCATGGGTCCCTAGAAGGCTTAATGATAAACACACACACACACACACACACGCCGAGTCCTGCGAGGGAGGCGACGACGAAAACGACGACGACGACGACACCCACGATGGCGCAGGACGGCGGGGGGTTGAACCTGGGTGGCGCGCCTGCGCTGCTTGCATCGTTCCTCCAGGGCGCCGGCGGTGGAGGTGGTGGTGACGGGTCCGGGGAGGGACCCAGCTCGGCGCGCTTCTCGCTGGTAAGGGGCGTGGTCCGGAGTATCCGACACAAACTCAGCAGCAGCAGCAGCGGAGGAGGAGGTGGTGGTGGTCGAGACATCTAGAAGGAGGAGGAGAGGATGTGGTCCGCAAGGGGAGGCAACAATACGCGAGGGATTCGCCCGTCTACTCGGACTTGGGCACACCCACACAAAGCACGTGTAACTGGGATGCCGTGGACGGGCAAACCGGTTTGTCGACGGCGAGCGACTGGCGGTAAAAGCGGAGGTTTTGCGTGACTCGTGATGGTGATGGTGATGGTGACGGGGAAAGCTTGGGAGAAGCGCCGTCAGTGGGAACGTCGGGGTCCAGCTACGTATGACTCGGGCTAAAGTGGGTGAGGCACCCGGGACTGCGGATAGAGAGCTTGTTTTTGCGTATCGCGAGGTGTAGCGATGGAGAATTGGATGGCTATCGGAGTTGATTAGTGATGGGAAGACGTCGGTCGTACAAGGGGCATGGTTCTCTCCTTTGATCTCACATGGGGCATGGTTCTCCTGCTTAATCTTATCAAGGAGTATGACTCTCTTGTTTAACCTCATCACGGAGAGTATGGTTCTCCTGCTCAATGTCATCACAGAGTATGGTTCTCCTCCGCGAGAACTCTCAGTACGGGTTGCAGTCTTGATCTCAGCCGCAACGTTTACAACACGCTGCACTGCCGGGCTGGGATGACTTGGGATATACCCTACAACAGGACATAATCAGTCCAAACGTCTGTTGAAACCTATCCCATGCTACCTACTGCCACGAAATGCCAGCTCCATAGACCCTAGACCAACCCCCCGATAAAGTCCCTACGCCTCGCTCTTCTCGGCCGTCTGCTCCCCATCCTTCAGCCCAAACTCGTCCGTCGTCTGCTCCGTCCGGCACTCCAAGTCCTTCTCCACCAGCGCCGCGACGACGCCAACGCCCGCCAGCGCGATGAGAACCTGCCACACGCGGCGCAGGCTCATCTCGTACATGCCGACAATCTGGTCCTGCACCTCGGGCGGGAACGACCGCACAAAGTCCCTCGACGCCTGCTGGTACGCCTGGCCGAGGTCCAAACTCGCCCTGACGCCCGCGTCCAGCCCCGAGGCCGAGAGCAGCCCGTCGAAGCGGCTGTTGAAAATGGCGGCGGGGATGGTGATGGAGAAGACGGTGGAAATGCTGCGGATAAAGGCAAAGGCGCTGGTGCTCGACGCGTTGAGCGAGTCGGGCAGCGCCGCCTGGACGGCCGTCAGGATGGAGGCGTTGGGCAGCCCGACGCTGATTCCCGCAACGACACCCAGGACCGCGACGACACCCAGCGAGGAGTTGCGGTCCAGCAGCGTGAAGAGGCCCATCATGAGCGTCATGAGCGCGAAGCTGCCAACGTGCACGTTGCGGAAGCGGCCCATTTTGGTGACGAGGCCGCCGCCCACGGCCGCCGAGACGCAGAAGAGTATTGAGAAGGGGAGCAGCAGGATGCCGGACCGTTCGGGGTAGACGAGCAGCGTGGACTGGAAGCACAGCGGGAGGAAGTAGAGCGCGCCGTAGGAGACGAGGATCTGCGCGGCCTCGGCCACGTACGCGGCCACGGACGTTCTGTTCCGGAAGAGGGCTATCGGCAGCGCCGGGTTCGGACACCAGGGCGACGCCTCGAAGCCGACGAAGAGCCCGTGGCCGACGACGCCGAGCAGCAGCGTCGCGACGACGACGGGGTGAGACCACGCGTACTTTGACCCGCCGCCGTACGTGAGGGCGTACAGCAGCGACGTGACGGACGCGCACAGCAGCAGCAGGCCCGCGTAGTCGATCCTCGTGAGCTTCTCCAGCGGCGTCGCGTTATCGTCGTCGTCGTTGCTGCGGTGCTTCAGGTTCAGCGAGAAGAAGAACAGGACGAGGCAGGCCGCAGACGCCGCAGATGGGCTGGTTGAGGTAAAAGACCCAGCGCCACGACGTGCGCTCGACAATGATGCCGCCCAGGAACGGTCCCAGGACGGACCCGATGACGATGAAGAGGAACAAGAGGCCCATGAACTGGCCGCGTTCCCGCAGCGGCAGCAGGTCGCACAGGATGATCTCCACGAGGGTGTTGATTCCCGCCGCGCCGAGGCCCTGGACCGCGCGTCCGCCGATGAGCGTCGCCGCGTTGTTGGCGGCGCCGCAGACGGCCGAGCCCGCGGCGAAGATGACGACGGAAGCCAGCATCGGCCATCGCCGGCCCCAGATGTTGGTGACCTGGCCGTACAGAGGTTGGACGGCCGCGCTGGAGGGAGGGTGGTCAGCATCGACAGTTCTCACCTCTGCCCTCGGGTCGTCTCGTAGCGTCACTTCACGTACCTCGTCAGAAAGTAGACGTTCACAATCCAAATGTAGTCTCGTTCGGCGTCCACGGCGCGTGAGATGGCCGGCAGAGCCGTGGACATGATGCCGCCTTCCATGGAGCTCAGCAGTGCCGTGACGGACAAGCTGGCAAAGATGGCCCAAAAGGCCCATCCTCGACCGGCAGGTTTCGGTGTGATTTCGTCAGACGGGTTCCCGGTGATGCCCTCGGACGAGTCGCTGTTCTCGAGCGCCATGGAGTTGTCTAGGTTGAACTAGGCCGTCGCAGGGCTGTCCGTGTTGAATTCCACTCGATCCGAAAACTGGTCTATCTCGGCTCTAGTCATGGTGGATTACGTGCGAACTGGTAAAATCGGACAGAAAGTGTGAGGAGAAGTGAGATGTCGACGATGCCAGAGAGGGAACAGCGAGAGGGAGCTATCCCGACGTTACATTTAAGAACTAATTACTAGTTGAGCAGCTCTTGATTGTCAAGCGGGACGTTCTTGACTCAACATCTACAGCCATGGATGGGGTGTCTCCCCTGAGCGTGTGTCCGACTCAGCTACCGAAAGAAGCGTCCGGAGACTTATCCACGACCTCCTTGTTTCCTGGCAGAAGTTGTTTGGCGGTTCGAGATGAGACGAAGTCGGTGCCATCGACGGAAAGCAAAGCCAGTCAAGTCGGGACGCCCCGACGATGGGAAGCGTAAAGCATAAACTCACCGAGGAAGAGGTGTCGCTGACCGGAGGAGTAATTTCAGTCCGAACACGCCATGATACCATGATGATCTGGAAGTTAAAAGGTTGATTTCTAATACAGTTGGGCGAGCGAGTCGCTCGCCCGTCGACGAGCTTCTACCAGGAGTCAAGACTACTACCTACCTACCGGTGACCAAATAGACATTATCGTCCTGACATGTGACTGAGATTCATAATAGTTCAGTGCGACTGAATACTCGGACTGTGTGTTCTTCCTAGGCCATCTTGCTCGTCATTGAAGCTTGTTCTTTGCACATGACGATGGTCTTGATTCACTTCTAGACGTGGACCACTGCCGAACGGCGAGGTGAACGTCAGGTTGCCATCTTCCGTCTTGTTGCTACTACAGACGGCCATGAGGCCATCTGGCTCCATCAGACCTGATCATCAGACTTATGAGGGTTTCTTGGCTATGACTTCCAAAGATTGTACAAGATTATGCAACACCACAGATTTCAAGTCTGTAAAGGCAGCAAGGAGAAGTTCGTCTATCTGTTTGGCTGTGGTCCGTCCTAGAGTCTAGAGACAGGTCGATTCGACTTCTTTTGCTTACAATCTTATTGACGAGCCCGCCAATCGCACCATAACTACAGTCAAACTGTGATTAACCGTACCGTATGGTCTACGGATATAGGTAGATAAAGGCGTGTTTGTATTAGAAGCTATCTACAGAGCGGTATTATCTGATATATGGGTTTATAGGCGTATCTTAGAGTAGGAATACCTTACATGAGCGGGCCACACAACCTGGGATAGCGGCCTATAGCTATGAAGCATCACGACACAAACACTACTAGTTGCTCTTCACGGCCTACGCCTAGGCCAGAATCTCTCGTTGCTTCATCATGATCGTCTTTGTAGGGTCGGGAACATTCTACACCACAACTCTGTTAGACTTCACCCGTACAACTGTCAAAAACGCAAATCGTCCGCGGCTTCACTTGCCTGGTCTCCAAACACAAGACTGGGGTACCGCTCCCGCACACCGTCGGGCAGCTTGATCTCGTAGTCGCGCAGAAAGCCGGACAGCAGCATCTTGATCTCGTTGACGGCGAACAAGCGCCCGGGGCAGGCGTGCTTGCCGAAACTGAAGCTCAGGTGCGTGACGCCGACGTAGGCGGCCTGGAGCCGGTTGACCCGCGCGGCATCGCGGTCCTTGCGGAGCTTGTAGAAGCGCAGGGCGTCAAAGACGTCCGGGTCCGGGAACACGGCCGGGTCCTAGGTGATGCCGACGCTGGGCACCTCGACGAACATGCCCGCGGGGATGACCTGGCCGTTGGACAGCTCGAACGGTTTCAGCACCTTGCGGACGTAGGCGCCTACACATCAAATTGTCAGTAAGGAACGTGTCGTGATGTGAGCGACTCTTGAGGGGCGGTCGGTCGACGTACTGGCGCTGAGCGGCGTGACCCTCATGACCTCCCGGAGGAAGCTGTCCATCTTCTTCATGCCAGAGAGTGCCGCCGTCGTGAACTTGCCGCCGGACTCGGCCAAAACCCGCTCGACCTCTTCCCGGAGCATGGGAGCCAGCTCAGGCTTCGCCGCCAACCAGTAGACCGCGTTAGTAGCCGTCATCGTGGTCGTGTGGATGGCCGCGAAACTGGCCCCGAGCTGCGCGAGTGCTAGGTCTCTCGTGCTCAGCTCTCCCACCCGCGTCTGCGCGTCCAGCATCCACTGCAGCATGTCGTTGTGCTTCGTCGAGCTCCTCTCCTTGGCCGACTCTTGCCGGGCCGTGACGATGGGCTGGAAGACGGCGTCCGCGTCGGCGAGCCGCTTGTGCAGCGCCCTCGTCGTGGGAAGCCAGGGGGCGATGAGAGGCCGCAAAAAGGTCGGGATCATGGCGATGCCGTACACGGCCTTCATGAGGTGCTGGGTGAAGTCGATGGACGTGCTGAGATAGGCCTCGTCGGAGCAGAGTTCAGGGCCGACGAGAACGTGGCCGGAGGCGATTGCGATGATGCGGAGGAGCTTCGCGTTGATGGCGACCTCACTCCAGTCAGGTGTCGGTGCGAGATCGCGCCGCAGCGTTTTGGCAATCGTCTCGGCGACGGCCGGGTTGAGGTCGTCTGTTATTACAGAGTCAGCTGGTGTGCCGGACACGGGAGGCCGGTTTCACCCGCTCAAAGCAGGCGTCAAGTTGGCTCGCGAGACACGCACAAAGATGGGTAGTTCAAACCCAACGGTCGTGTACTTGGATTGGATAGACTGGCCGGATTAATACTGCAAGTCTGGGTGCAACTCGGAAGAGGGAATAGCTAACCTCTTCGACGGCCTTTCCGGCGCTGATGACATCGTCGGGTGCCTTGCTCAGCTCGGGCAGATACTTGGGAGGAACCAGGACGGAGTCTCTCGCTACAAAAGTCATCAGCTACGAAGAATTATTTTTGGGAGTGGGCGTGCGTCTTACTCTTGGCTGTTGTGATGAGAGAAATGCTGTCCTTGTGCTATACAGAGGACGGTAAGACAAAGCGGACACACGATGCTGGCGGGACATGACGAACGGTGCGATAGGCGTCGAGCAACATTTGAGTCGCGTTGCCCTGCATCAAAGACTTCCTGCGGGCCCATCGCGACCCCTTCCCCACGATGGGCACGTGGGCGAGCGGATTCGCCTTGTACCAGCTCTGCGAGAACAGCACGAAAGCGACCAAGACGGCACCGGCCGAGGTAGAAGCCCAGTAGCTCTGCTGGGCGGGGCCCGATGGCGTGTAAGAGTCTGATACGTTGGCCATGTCGGAGGATGAGGTGAGGGTAGACATTGAACAGAGTGCGTGGTCTTTGGTCGAAGAGATTCACTACATACGTCGAGCAGAGCGCGGAACCAGGACGCGCGATTGACACCCGTTTGGTCTTAATGCTCATATATATAAGTATATACATATATATATATATATCTACTCAGTCCTCAGAAGGCATGTTGGAAACGAGATGCATATACGGTCCGCAGTGTCTGCTTGTCCTCGACTACTTTCGGCGATAGTAATACATAGGACACTTAGTTTATAGTATACACTTAAGTAAACAATCCTTACTATATATAAACCTTCTTCTGTCAACTCTTGTCTTGGCCAGGTTGTCGGGGCACAAGTAGTCCATGCGCCCCACCCACCTGGAAGATGGGACCCCACTGCAAAGGCAAAGTGAAGATATAGCCCTAAAAGGATAAAAGGGGGGAGGAGGATAGGAAAAGAGGGGGCAGGTTTTAGCTTTTGCATCAACAGAGACCTACCTTTGCACTTGCAGCGTATCTGCCTCTCACTCTATGTGCTGACGTACCTCAAACTGACACAGGTCCATCACGCCGCCTCTATGGTAGTGGGCGCCAACGTTTAACCAGAGGGAAGTCAGGTTGGCCGACTGACTACAGCTGCGGAAATAATATCCCCATCTCGACCACGCATAACAAAAATACCGCGTCCAAGGTGCAGGTATCAAATGCCTCCCAATAGCGTTTGTTTTGCCTCTCTCGGAATAACTTGGCCGGCCACCAGCTGGGAAGCCAGGAAACGGGTTCGGCTAGCCTCCAGGTCACTGGTCAGAGCCATTCGTCGGATGGCACCACACCACTGGGAAAGTCAAAGAGGATGCAGCAATCATCGGCGACCGGCTCGTAAAGTTCTCGGTGCACAGGCATGTCCCCGCTGGTGGCTCCGACTCCGACTCCGACCCATGCCCGATCCATGCCCGACCCATGCCCGCTCCGGGTGGGGAGTTCACGGGTCCCGCTCCGTGGTGGAGAAGCAAGTCCCCGACGTTGCTCGGAACCGGAGCTCGGTGGCTGACGGCTTCGGCCTAGCTTCCGTAGTTCTAGACGGAACAAACGCCACACTCAAGTAAGCATAGGTAGAACCACACGTGGTGAGCCACACACGGCCATGGCCTTCCACATCAGAATATCGGCGCGGCGCTGTTAATGTGGTACCGGAACTGCTGCAAAGGAACCATTTCAGGTGGCGGTATTTAGCATTCATCTGCGTCAGCTCTGTCGGGTTGCTTATGGAGGCAACCTTCCCCATTAGTTTTGGCTCCTACGCCCGTCGTGTGTACGAGTCGGACTCCCCAGATATATGCGCACACATCAACCTCTTTAACCTCGCCGTCTGCTTAGCCTGTCCTTGGCAGACTTTCTTCATTCCCATGATTCGACTGCTTCACTTGACGAGCTCCTCATCCAGCTCAGCAGTACTGCGGCATCGTTGGCGGTCGTGATGATTTGCACGCCTACAGCATCTGTTACAACCCCAAAACTGGTACACCAGCGTACCACACCTAGGTAATTGCAGCAAACTGACAATTCGCTTCCATCGGTACCCAGCCATGCCATATTCTCATAATAGCAAGAGTACCAACATCATCAGCTGCTACGAGGAAAAGTGATCATATTCTGGGGATGTGCGCATGACTTGTTGCAACAAAATAGTAGTTTCGTTGGCTCCGAACAAGAACCAAGGTTCCTACGACGCGTAAGCGTCCTTAAATATGAAAAACGCTAATAGCTGCCTAGTGCCTAGTATCAGGTCAGTGAGCTCAAGGTTTTCAACCAAGGGACGGGGCAACACGCAAGGTGCGCACTTTGTAAGCCACCAGAACGCATCCTAACATTATCTCAGCCATCTTTTCACAGTGACTACTATTCTCTTTAGAACATATCAAATTTCGCAATAACCAAGGCTGAGCATCGGGAACAAACAGTCATGTAGCTGTCTTCTAGCTCTGCACCTTGGCAGGAGACGGCAAACCCGCGGTTCTGGAAGCCGTCAGTGCGACGGACTCTTAGCCCGGAATCACCAAAAAGCAGATCATACGGCAAGTTCGGCAGAGGCTAATCGGCCTGAGTAGCTGGCACTGAACTCTGAAACAGGGTACTACGCAGTTGCTATAACATCAACGACCTTGTTTAGGTTTGAAGCTACTTGTATAGCGTGAGATCAATTAGAGATATATTGAGCCGAGTCATGCCATATGGACCTCGGTGAAGCTTGAACGGCACAGTAGACTGGCGGTGTCAGTACAAAAAGCAAACGCAAGACCTTGGATGGTGTGAACGACGGCACCCTCCCATCCTCAACTCATCCTTTTCCATTCCAGCCAATCGGTCCCTGCCCTGCGGACCTTGATACTCATTCAACCCATCATCAGTAATTACAACCATCAGTCTCTATACAACTTCCCCCAATATGCACTTCTCCACCCTCTCAGCCACCATCTTGACCCTCACCCCGGCGCTCGTCCTCGCCCTCGGCGACCTCGCCACTGGCAACTGCCTGCTAGAAAACAAGCATTTGTGCGATTCCAGCAACGGTCGCGTACCGCGCTGCCTCCTGATCGGCAATCAATCATTCTGCGTCATTTTCTGCCCGGCGAAAAGCGCCTACTGCTCGCAGAACTGCCTTAAGGCCGGCAAGGGAGCTGGCTGGTGCGGTACCGACAACACCGGGGGTTCGTCCGACTACTGCATCTGCGATAACGGACACGACTCGACGAAATTTATCAAGGAAGGGAAGAAAGGGCCCTTGAGGTTGAGAGAGAGTCATGAGTGATATCCGGACCAGCCAGCAGATTGTTTTGTATCATGTTACTCATGACGATTGAGTCTTCTCGGTGGCTTGTGTTTATCCCAATAAAATGAGTTGGACGTTGATACACGGACTATCCCATCCGTACACCCAGAGCGGATACGTTGACAGTCACCACACAATATTGATATAAAGCGACAAAGTTGGACTCAGGGAAAGCTATTGATGTTACAACTGAGAGACAAAATCGAAATTCAGTAGATACTCAACGCTAGACTCTTTGTTCACAAGCACGGATTGCACGATTGAAGGTGACACTTTCGAATGTACTGAGGCCTTTGTCAACTGTCTATAACATCCACTCCAGTACCGGCGCACAAAATAAACTGCTCGGCTGACCTATATCTTTGATTGAAACTCGAAAACTTTGATTGAAACTCGAAAACTTTGATCACCAGCGAAGTTTCAGGGCTGCAAGTAGACTCAGAACCTTTCATACTAACCATCTCACATTAGCGGCAGACCACTCGAGTCTCGCTCTGTTCTCGGCAGCAGACGCAATATCTTGCTCACGTTTTCGAGCAACTATTTAAAGTGGTAGTGTCCTTTGTACTTTGCCATTTGGGGCATTACCGTCGCTGCTTATCGACGGAACAAGCGTTGCTACTTTCCTTTCTTCTGTTTCCGTCGCGGTGTGATGCACCCTGTCATCACCATCTCACAACTGATTCGCATCCCACAACAGAAACTCTCTCCTCGTAGTTGATTCATTCAAAGCGTCAATTGCCATGATGCTCTTCCCCAAAGTGCGAGTTGTGTCTGACAACAACGCTTACAATGTCACAACCGACGGTTGCTGCTGGCCTTTGACGGCCAATTGTATGGCCCTTCCAGAAGGGCCCCGGTTTCCTTGTGCATCTTTCGCCGTTGCTTATTCACGAGCCAAGCCACATTGCGCGCGTGAAATGCAAGATATCATTGCGAGTATTTGCTTCAGTGAGCCTCCCAAAGAGCCTCAACTGGAAGAAATATACGGCCTCAACAGCTTTCAACATGAAACCCCAATCTAACATGGAACAGCTAGCGAATCGAGCTCAACAGATTCACCGTCCCGGGTGTTGCGAAGGCATCGCGGCCGTAGGGAGCGTATGTGAGGAAGCAAAAAGGCTTGATTTTGGTACGTGTGGGATGCCNNTACGGATCGTGGCTGTGGAGCGGCGTTTAGCCACATACGTGGCGTATGCTGCTTCGCGACACCGGGCTTTACATTGTGTGGGCTTTTTCTTGCAAAATATACCCAAAGCAAAAGCCAGAAGACGGCTATAAAGAAAACAAAAGACACGTCGAAACCTGACTCCTCACCTTCCAACGAGAGGGTGAACCACCCCAAGCTTGATGTGACGGATAAAACCGCAGAGGGCGACGAGACAACTTAGAAGAGGGCATTTAATCGAGTGTTCGGAAGACCTAGACACTCCAAAATCGTACCTGTAGCTAGCAGGGGAAATCACAAACATGGCTGCTAGACTGCATAATAGACAGAGAGAACCATCAAGACCAACCCTGTATGAGAACCCCCCTCTCCCCCTTTCCCTGTTCAGACGTTACAGATAGCACTAGGACCGTCCCAATATTGAACAACTCCGTGATGAGCGTGGCCAGGTGCGTTGTTGATAAAGTCCAAAAACCAGCTATTTCTAATAAAAATCGGAATGGGCTTTCATTCAAGTTGCTTTCCACTTGCTCTGCGGCCGAGGCTCTCCGGGCCGTGAAGTGTGCCTCTTCCCGTTGGCCAACCGACCTTACCCAAGGTTACGAGATGGCAGTGAGTTCAGTCAAGAGGCCAGCCAGAATAAGCTGCAGTTGTATCAGGACACCAACTGAAGCTGGAGAGCTTTTCCAGCATCATCACAACCAAGGGGCTATAAAATCACATTGCGGCTGTCATCCGCCCAAATGTCCAAATGTTCTTGTTGGTCAGCCATGTTCTCCAGCTTGTTGCCAATGATTGCGGCCTTTACGCCATGTGAATGACCGTAAGTCAATGGTAGCCAGAGAGGGGTCAAGATAGCCTGTGGAAGGCGCTGATGGGTGGTGCAAGCCTGGTGGTCAATGGTCATCTGAGTATTACTCACGCAAAAACCATTGCAATCCTCGGTAAACCAACCTTCTTCAGGGGCTTTTTTAATTTCCAGTGACGTGTTGACCTGATGGAAAACCTTTCTGACTTGTATTACTCGTCCTCGGTCTTCCATACATGGAAGTTGAAATACAATGAACGAAAGAGACCTTTGACGCATACGGAAAAACGCAACGTCCACAGCGTTGGGTACTTGAAGTCTCTTCTCGGGTTGGTCACGGGGCCGAAACGGATCGAGTTCAGGATCATGCGCCACTGTGCAGTATTCATGGTTTAACTGTTTTGTGTCTCTACAGCAGCAGTTCTAAACAGTATTACCAAATCTGACCCCTCAATGCTTCGAGGCTGGAGATACCTGACCACCTGGGGGAGATAGCAGTGTTCATGTAGATATCTCACGCCATGCTGCGGCTGAGAAAACCAAGCCTAGGTATTCCTCTAGGATCAAAGCTATGAATAGAAATAAGCGGCTAGTTTTGCAGAAAACAAGTTTCTGCTGTCGAAGCGGTCAACCAAGCTTTTCTGAATGGAGTGCCAAGTTAGCCTTCCTGTCAGCAAGAGAATGCGACATGTCTGGCCAATTCTAGACCGGCAGAACTACGATTGTGATTCACACACCCGGTTCAGTGAAGGATTTGATTGAAGGGAACGATGAGGTACAATTCTCACGAAAGTAAGCTTACACTCGAAATTCATACCAAGCAAAACGTACAGAATCTTCCTTACAAAAGAAGTTCCAGGAAAGCACAATATACTATGACCACAACATCCCCCGCACACAATTATCCGGAGCTTTACTGTGATGACTAACAACCCAAGAATGGTTATACACAGTTTCAGGGAAGTTTGCAACGTCGGTCAAGTCCCGCGATGCTTGGGAAAAGTCCAGTTTAACTTGAAAACTAGCATGTTCGGGTCTTCGCCTGAGGACTTTTAAGAGTCGCCACGTTCTCAATAAACCTGAACTTCTTCTCAAGGTTCCAAATGCTCACAGGAGATGACACGTCCTCGGCCGGGCCGATCGGGGCCGCGGCATCGGCCCGGAAAAGGAGAGACAGCGCCGGGCGTGGGTCCTCTTCCTTTGTCGCGGGCGCCGCCGCTAGAAGGAAAATGACATTTTGCTTTGACAAAGCGACCGGGGTCGCGATTGGGCCATCCCGGGCAACTGATAAGGCTAAAGCTTAGCGCGGGTGTGCTTGGCCGGGAACAGGGACATGTGCGCCGACGAGTTCCATGCCTCGCCGCCCAGGGACGTCATTCTTGATTGAGACCCCCGACTTGTGGTTCGCGATTCCACCCGCGCGCAAGGGGCCAAAATGGCGGACGTCGTCCGGACTGGGAGATGGTTCGGATGAGCGAGGTTCTCGAACATGAAGCTACGTGGAATTTCCAATGGATTCAGCCTGGTCTCGCATCGCGGAGCCGGCACTGACGTTCAAAACTGGGGTGCATCACAAGCCCGGATGAGGAGTGCGATAGGGGTACGGACTATATCCGTACGGGGAATCGCGTCTCTGACGTCTGCTCTGACGATTTTCAGGGCCCCTTATCTGGGGTTGAGACAACGGCGACGTAATCAACAGCTGGCTCGTTGGTCGAAAGATTGTCTCTCATGCAGGAGCCTTCTGCGGAGGATATCTTCGAGTATCATTTATGCCGCCCATCGTCATGCAAAGGGCTCTTCGAATGGGGCTGAGAGTGCTTATCAACGTATATTCGTGATGGTCATGCCGTAGCCCACGGAGGTCTGGCTAAATGGCAAGCGTCTTGCAGATTCAGGCAAGCTTCCGAGTTCTCCCACTGGCGGAACATAGCGCGCGGGACGTGGCAACGATGGTGGCCATCGTCCGGCAGGCGTTTGAATCGAGTAAATCCGCTCTTTCATGACCGAGGCCTCTTTCATTGTTGGTCCTGTGCCTAGCCAGGCGATCGTCCAGGCAGGACTGCGACGTCGTGCATACATGCATGAATGAACTCCTTTCAGGGCTCTGAGACGAGAGACTCGATAGTATACTGCTCTGTCTGATAGGCGAGCTTTTGCATATATGCTACTATGGAGTAGACGTCAACACGGCAGGGCATCTGATTCTGCATGGCGTCAAAAACAAACTGCGACCGTGGGATGGAGGGTCTCAAGGAGGCGAGCCGTTGACTGGGGCTGCGGGAACGCCCCGGCTGTAGATCGGCTGTGGTGGAGGAAGCCAAGTTTGGGCGCCTCCAGCTGGTGCGTACGATAGCCATCAGGATGGACGGCGTTTGGATGTTTGACACCGTCGTGTTAGCAAACGATTTCAAGGACAGCGACTAATGGGCTTCCTGCCCCCACAGGAAAGGCGCGTCTCCGGCCGCGCGCGGTGGGATGGGGCAGCAAGCCGATTTCTCCCTTGACCTGTGCCGAAAACGGAGGCGGACGAGAACGCCGGCCACGGAGCAGACAAGGGTTGACGTTGAGCTCGGGCAATTTTTGGACGATATCGTCGATTTCGTGACATGTGTGGTCCAAAGATATCGGAGGTCGCGAACTTGAGAAAACTGCAGGCAGAAAAAGCTGGTCAGCTCGGTTGGCCGGGAGGTCGAATCATGCCACATGGACAGGCGAGCCAATGGATTTGGGTCGACTGGTTGGCTTGCTTGGTCGCTGTGACAATATGCGCCATGGATGGCTTCCCGCTAAAGCTTAGCTCATGCGACTGCGCCAACATGGTTGGAAGATTCTTGTCAGGAACGTAAAGTCGACCTTGACAGCCATTGGTCCCGAGGACTTGTTCGTCCTTCTTTTCCCTCAGGACGAGGCGCATGCTGGGCATTGGGGGTACCGGATTCCGCTCAGCGGTGGACTGCAAAATCCTTGTGATTGGTGGTCAGATCGGCATGCCACCTCGGCCCCTGTCTGCCTCCGACCTCGCGTCGATAGTTTCGCATCTTGAAATGGCCAGCATCGTTGAGTGCTGTCGCTCCTGCGTCGAGAGAAGCAACGACGACGCCTGCGATAAGATCGAGACCCAACGGCTGACAGCCGAAAAAGACAATCGGCACGGGGGTGCGCAACCGAGTGGAGGAAGTTGTCGTGAAGAGGATTGCCGTATTGGGGCGATGCCACCGAAGATGCGACAGGGGATTGGGGGCGCATCCCAGGCAAGTCCCACGTCGCGAAGTCTTGTCCCGTCCGCTGGACCGCATCAGTGGAGGGTGGGTCGAGCGATTGCCGGACTGCTGGGCCGTGCAAGGGGCTGAGGCGCCTCTGGGAGATCTGGCGATGGGCATTACACACCTGTCGTGACTAAACAGCCACAGTCCACAGTCCCCCAGCGACGAGTCCTGAGTGGACCGTGAGGAATTTCGTTGATTCAGCCCAATTACTATCCACCACTGACAAGTCCCGCTTGGGCACACCCATCGCAGAGCTTATCTGTGGCTCTCGTTTTGCGGTATCAGTTGGCATGTCCCTTGACATCAGTCGTCTGTCGAGGTCGTATGGGACAATCGGCGGGAGAGGAGGCACCCAGCACCCAAGCATCGAAGCGAGGGAAGAAGAAACATCCACCTTGGACCTCGGGGGGAGTGGTGTCGATAGTTTCGCCGGTTGGACTTGGCGGGGGGTATTTTGGGCGTGTGATGCTTTGTCGTCGTGGCAGTGTCGCCTTGGAGTATTTGGCGATGGGATTCCGTCGTGTCGCATCCTACAGCGTCACACGGGGCGGAGGTAGAGGTAGACCTGGGGAAGCACTCAGCTCAGCGGGAGCCAGTCCGTCGCCGATGTGGTAGGTCCTGTATTATTAGAACTTTGAGGGTGAGGCGGCGCTGGGATCGAGAGTCGGAAAAATGGCTGCGAGATATGGCAATTGAGTACCCAGGGCTTGGGAGACTCGCATCTGAAATTGATCCGAACAAAAGTTAGCCCACGCGCAAGCTCATCCCCAGAGTGTCCCGCGAACCCAGGCACGAGCTTAATTACCGATCCCGTACCTGTGGCTGGCCTTGCCCTGTCTGCGCGTGTGCGAAGTGCGAGTACGAGTATTGATACACGATCGTGAGTGCGACAGTCGTTGGGTCGCGCCTGGGTTGCCTGGTGTGGTGTACATGCATAGCAAGTGCTGTGAGATAGGAAGTAGGTAGAAAGTAGGCGAAAGAATGAGTACGTATCTTTCATGGACTAATTCGAATGACAGTGACAACAGGAGCCATGGAGAGCGATAGGCCCAAGTGTACTAAGTAGTAAGGTAGGTGCAAGTGCAGGTGCAAGTGCAAGGCAGTTGCAGTTGCAAGTAGCGAACGGTACGTATCCCTTTCGGCAGGGCAGGGTAGGTGCAAGAGAAGCGCGCCTCCTCCTCCTGGCAGGCCATGTCCATGTATGTTCCATGTCGAGACCCAAAGGCCAGGGCTACCCCAGACGACTGGGTCTGGCTTTCGGTCTGAACCACGTCGAACCATCTCGAGAGGTTCCGGTCGATAGGTGAATGGTAGGGAAGTGACTACTCATACTGATAGTGGTAATTTACAGAGTACGGAGTAATTACCTACCTGCGGTATCGTCACGTACCTAGGTATCATTCAAGGTACCTCCAGTGCATGGTACCTCGCCACGGCCCACGTAGTGCAAAGATACCTTGCTCCCATTCCCCTCACAGTACCTGCCCCCAGTGTCCACTTGCACCTGCCACCCGAATCGTCCACTCACATGTCTATCTTGGGCCTCTCCTACCTACTCCTCTGTGTCGGTGTCTCTTATCGCTGCAAACTCGAAGCCGTCAGTCAGTCACTACCATTACTTGTACACTCCCACAACGCCTCCTCCGTGTGCGGATTGCCCACACTAGCTCCGCTGTCCACGCTTCCAGACATCTCCCCCCCCCCAGCTAGGTCACAGTCAGGATCAACGCAGCACCGCATGCTGAGTCTGCTCCAGCTGCAACCAAGTCCCATCCTTTATTATGAAGCCCGCTGTCTATCTGTGCCCACCGAGAGCACGCTGCGTGCCGTGTCTCTATATATCATCTCTGCGTCCCTCCCACTCCCGCAACCGGTCCCTCCGTCCTTCTCTCTCGGGCAATTCGTCTCATCCTGTACTCGACCTACCCTGGCCGCTACTTTACGACTCGGCTCTGTCGGACGGACAGCTTGCTTTCTTTAGATTGTAATACTCTTACCACCTACTTCTCCATCATCTCAGCTCGAAGTGAACTTTCCATCTTCTCGTCCGACGCTCGACACCGTCGCCCATCATGTCTTATTCTCACACAGGAGCTCCTACCGAGTTCAATGGCACCAACGCCGACTTTGGTGGTGATTCCAGTACGTCTACTATGCGATAGACTGGTTTGGCATCTCCTCCATGCTAATTGCTCGTCACAGCCACCACCAACCTCAACCAATGGTACCAATCGGGCGACCAGTCCTACATCCTCGTCTCCGCTGCCATGGTCCTGCTCATGATCCCCGGAATCGCCTTTCTCTACTCTGGCCTCGCTCGCAGAAAGTCGGCTCTGTCCCAACTATGGGTTGTCATGATGAGCTTTTCCGTCATCGTCTTCCAATGGTATTTCTGGGGTTACTCGCTGGCCTTTAGCGAAACTGCCACCAACGGCTTCATCGGCGACCTTCGACACTTTGGCCTCATGAAGGTCCTCGCTACCCCTTCCCAGGGCTCGCCTCTCGTCCCCGCGCTCCTCTACTCCTTCTACCAGATGATGTTCTGCGCCGTCACCGCCGCTCTCACTGCCGGTGCCACCGCCGAGCGTGGCCGCGTCATCCCCTGCATGGTCTTCATCTTCTTTTGGGCTACTCTCGTCTACTGCCCTCTGGCCTGCTGGGCCTGGAACGCCAACGGATGGGGCTTCAAGTACGGTGTTATCGACTACGCCGGCGGCGGTCCCGTCGAAATCGGGTCCGGAATGTCTGCTCTCGCCTACTCGTGGGTTCTCGGCCGTCGCAACGAGAAGATGATGCTCAACTTCCGTCCTCACAACATCTCGCTCATCACCCTCGGCACCATTCTGCTGTGGTTCGGATGGTTGGGCTTCAACGGCGGCTCTGCCTTTGGTGCCAACCTCCGTGCCGCCCTTGCTTGCTGGAACTCGTGCCTTACTGCCATGTTCGCCGCCATGACCTGGTGCCTTCTCGATTTCCGCCTGGCCAAGAAGTGGTCTCTCGTCGGCTGGTGCTCCGGTACCATCTCTGGCCTTGTCGCCGCTACTCCTGCGTCTGGTGTCATCACCCCTTGGGCCTCCATCATCCTGGGTGTCGTCGCCGGCGTCGCCTGCAACTTTGGCACCAAGAGTAAGTACTTACGAGCACCTCTGACGCATCATCACCATCTAACCTTGCAACAGTCAAGTTCCTCCTCAAGATCGACGACTCCCTCGATGTCTTCGCCGAGCACGGTATTGGCGGTATTGTCGGCCTCATCTTCAACGCCTTCTTCGCGACTGGCTCCATTATTGGCCTCGACGGAGTCAACGTTGGCATCACCGGTGGCTGGGTTGACGGCAACTGGAAGCTCATGTACATCCAAATCGCCTACATTGTCGCCTGCTCCGCCTACGCCTTCGTCATGTCTGCCATCATTGCCAAGGCCATCGACATGGTGCCCGGTCTCAAGCTCCGCGCTTCCGAGGAGGCTGAGTTGCTCGGTATGGACGACGACCAGCACGGGGAGTTTTCGTACGACTATGTCGAAGTTCGCCGCGACTTCCTCGCGTGGACTCCTCACCAAGCCGAGCCCGCCGGCGAGGGCAAGTTCATCCCTCAACACGGTATCGAGGAGCACCAGAACATGGCCAACGGCGGAAGCAGTGGCTCCGACGAACCCAAACCCGTCACGCCGGAGGGACAAGTCAGGAGCGAGAAGGCTCCCTCGCTTTAAGAGACGTGCAAGATGTGCTATTTCGAGTTCAAGATACCGTTGATTTATCACGACGCGGCATGCGTCGAATGGCGAGGCGTTTCTACAGGATGGGATCGATTTAGGCCTTTTTTATTTATCGTCGACAGGATATCCCGCGTCATGCGCGAAGCGAGCATACTTATTCGTTTGTATTAATACCCAAGAGATAGTGGTACGCAAAAGCGAATCTATCAAACATTTACCATACAACATGTCTGTTCCGTGTGATTTTCACGTTGCCATTCGTCAAGGGCTTCCACCAAGCTCAGCTGTGTATCTACGTCAAACAGGATTCGCGAGGATGCAAAGCTACAGGTCCATGTCGGAATTGGCGGTGTCACAAGTTCAGTGGAATAGCGCGGTAGGATTGAAACGCCGCCAGCAGCTTGGCAGAAGCTCTATTCCGGTCGTCTGTACTCTTGATTCGTCGGCCAGCCCGCATGGAAGATCGGGGCGGCCAGCTCGGCCTCTTTCTGTGTTCCCAGAGACGTCTACTGTGTAATAGGTAGTACCTGCAAGGAATGCTGTCGTTCCATCCCTCAATTTGGCCGAAGATATCTGCCCCGAAGCGGTGGTATTGACGGATTGAGTTTTGCTGTTAGAGTTTTTACGACACAATTCAAGATTGCGACTGGCGATTGTTTGGGCCAGCCTTCCCCAGGCGGTTTGGCAATTCGACTTTGGCCGAGTCAGCTCGGAGGCGGCGGGTGAGGTGTTCGCTGGCCAGGGGGGTTTGTGATTGAGGTGTGTTCGGCCGACGTATCCATTCCCAGAGGCCGGCCAGTTTTGGGCAGCAGGCCGATAAATTGCAGTCTCGTTTTGCGTTCAGAGGCCGTTGGGCTTACCTTTTTGCAGATACGTCTTGGCGAAACCTGCGTCCAGGTTTTCATTTCACGCACGTCTCGTACCTAGGCAGCACCGCGGGATCAAGCCGGTATCCGGTCGGTCGAGTCGACGTCTGCCCATTGTCATCTTTTCGAGGCAGCAGAGGGAGCGACCATGTCTAGTCCGACGTATGCCACACCAGAGCATGTGGCTGATGAGTATCTAGATGGCGATAACAATACATTTTCGTCCATGCCACTGGCAAACCACTGGGGCAACCACACCACTCTTCTGTGAACGACACCGATAGCCTCGGACCCTGGTCATTTCACTAGCAAGTCCCGAGTTTTGCCTTTGAGGTTCAAGGATTACCTTGGCTCTTCTCTACTACGTATTCTTCTCGCACCGGCGCCGGTTCCTTTTGTCCCTTGCAACCCTGTCCATCGGCGGCGCGCCGCCCCCCACCCACCCACACCTTTTGCGCCCCGAGGTCGCAGATAAGAAATTGGGCTCTGAGTGGTTGGGCTGGGAAGAGCTGAGATTTGGGTATCTGACGGGGACGCCTACGGATACATGAACTCTTTGCGGGCCTGCGCCGGGGACGCGATGATGGAGATGACAGTCGGGGCGTGGATGGCAATGCGAGGGAGAGACTGCATCCGTACGGAGAAGCATGGTCTGGATGACGGGTCGCGTGGGACATGGGGGTCGCACGGAGGAGGGATGGCGGACGAGCCTGGAGGCGACCGAGAAGAAGACGAAGAGAGGCTTTCGGGGAGGGTGGGAGGCCCGTCGCCGAGGGGGAGAGGACTCGGGGCGAGTGGGAAATTGCCAGTTGCCAACAGCGCAGCATTCGCCCTTCTTGGCGAAAGCCAGTACGGAGGATAGTCTAGTCGTGTCTACCACAAACGCCGAAGAAAAAAAAATCAATCGTGACAAGATGAAGTCACGTTCAAGAGTGCGGCTCAACAACAAGTCGACGCACGTCAATATGCAAGTCGAGACAGTGTCGTATGCACGCTAGGATCGGTTTCTTGTTTGTTATATACGTAGATTTGTTCGTTTTGCCCTTCCCCAGATTCTCGGGACGGTTCGCGGGAGTGGAGGGAGCCTTATCTCCTGTCCTTCCTCTCTTTAATTCTCCTTCCCGGACCAGGGCAGGAGAAGGGAGAAGAGAGCGAATTGGCCATACAGAAACGAGCTACACGGCCGGCTGGACGGGTTGGAACTGCTGGACGACCCGGGTGTTTGGGCGCTGCGCCCGCAAGAGGTGGGTTTATGTGAGGGCGTTGCGGGCGCACTGTAGATGTTTGCTGTGTGCGGTTTTGGGAGGTATCGCGCTTCTCGGTGTGATTATCTAAGAAACGCAGATAAGATAAGATAAAGCAAACCACCCTGTGGCTGGTGTTGGTGTAAAGAGGACGGGACGGATGAGGCACACTGTGCAAAGCCACGATGGAAGCAAGACGTGTCGTCAAATTTAACCTCGCAACAAAAGCCAAGACGCGACAATGAGGTGCACAATGAGATGTCGTCAATCGTCCCAAAACGAGATGGAGGTGACATGGCGGCTCAAAATGTGGACACTGCGAGCGGCAGAGAGGGAACAGGAACGTGGGTTGCTAGAATGCGAGAAGGGCTAATAGTTTTCATCATGTAAATATCGCGTAACTGTTTCTCCCCCCTCCCCTCCCTTTCCCCCATTTACCCCAAGTGAGGGGCCGCGCGACGGGACGGGAGAAAGCTTGGCTTTTCTTTTAGGGCGAGGATGATTTATGGATTGTACTCTGATGGGTTTGGGGGACGAAATTGATGTTGGTTTCGGTATGGGTCAATGACGTTCAGTTGTCGCTTCGTGGTGGTGGTTTGTTGGAGGTGGACGTCGTCAAGTCAGCTCTGGGTGCATTGCCTCATCACGTCGGCCCTGGCCCGCGGGCTAGGACTGACTGCTTTGTTTGATCTTGATTCTACATAGTACAGTGTTCTTACTGGCCGAATTATTCATTACTTGGCCGTATGCTACGTGGTCTTGGGTTCAATTTCCATCACCCACCAAGCTTTCAAATATCATCGTATGCGCGCATGTTGAAACCAGCCACCAACACCACCGCATCTCTCCTCAAACCCAGTCTTTTACGCTACCCCTCCAATGACGAGAACGCAACCATGTATCGGCTGTAAGAGAAGGGTTCCAACAATCGCACCAGAGCTGGGCAAAAAAAAGCGAAAGATGTAGACCAAAGACGGTGAAAGCTCCGTGATTTGCCATTCGCTACTAGCTAACATGAATTAGCGCTCTGAAAATACAGAATAACCGTCTTGCTCCCATCCAGTGCCACAAGAAGAGGCGTGCTCGCTTTCCCGACGAATACTACCAGAGCCTACACCATTTCGCAACCCAGGCCTCGACCCAAAGACCGTGAAGAGGTTCATGAAGACTTGTCATCAGCAGGACAACTGGCCAGCTTTGTATCAACAATACGTCCCTCGGACTCGTTCAAACCGCCTCCCAGGCCAAGAATAGCATCTCATTGGGCTGCTTAATCTGAGCTAGTAGGCTCCTCGGAGCTGGCAGCTTCCTAAGAGCTAGCAGCTTCCTCAGAGCTAGCAGCTTCCTTAGAGCTGGTAGCTTTCTTGGAGCTGGCAGCTTCCTCAGAGCTGGCAGCTTCCTCAGAGCTGGCAGCTTCCTCAGAGCTGGCAGCTTCCTCAGAGCTGGCAGCTTCCTTGGAGCTAGCAGCTTCATCTGAGCTAGTAGCTTTATCTGAGCTGGCAGCTTCCTCAGAGCTAGCAGCTTCCTTGGAGCTAGCAGCTTCATGTGAGCTGGCAGCTTCATCTGAGCTGGAAGCTTCGCCTGAGCTGGCAGCTTCGTCTGTCTCGCCAGTCGCTGCCAGAGCCACCTTTAATTCTAGGAGCCTGATCTTCCCCTGCGTGATAGTGATCATTATCTCTCCGAGCGCGATCATTTGCTCCTGGAGACCACGCTGTACGTTTTGGAGAGCTTCCAATTGCCCGTTGAAAGCGTTTAACTGCTCGTCGATTATGAGTTCGTACGTCGGCTCCTCGATGCCTTCCATCTCATCCTCCGGCATGTTCTTCATCGCAGTATCAGCCATGCTTTTGTCTTGTCGATACTTCGTTATTTCTTCTTCTGTTCTTGAAAGTAGATACTGTGTTGATGAGTTAGTCAGATGGCTTCGTCTTAGTGGGATGCTGCTGGTTGCGTTGATGTAGCGCCACTTACAAGTACGACGACGTCGAGTTGTTGAGATGTTTGGAAGATGAAGACACCGCCCCCAACGTCTGTGCAACGGGGTTCCTTTTCATACCCATTCGACGGGTACCATTCAGACCAGGAAATAGGCAACGACTTCCCTTTACCTTCCAACTCGAAAATACTTGGCAAGAATGTTTCCTTCCCCTTTGGTCGATTGTAGGATTCTCTTCAGGTGTTCCATCCTTGTTGGGCAGCCTCGGCTCTTAGTTCGATTCGCGTCAAGTCCAACCTGCTGACAGAATGCAGGTATTTTTGACTTGTCCTTCTTTCCAAGGACGTCGAGGGAGCTTGCAGCAGCAAGTGCGGCGGCACCCGTGAACCTGCTCTGGTGATGTTCTTGGCTGCCTGTTTAGATCATCTTGCCCCTGAATCAAGCATTAGCGTCCTCATTGTCGTTCTCCGCCACCAAGCCTACAGAGTCGTTCTTTGCCCAACCGAACCAGAGGTTAACGGCACTCATCGAGGCGAAAGCTGTGCCCAGGCCATTGGTGATGGTGGTGAACTTGGCAGGTGCCCTAAAGGTGCCAGTTGCTGTCTTCCAAAGTTGGTGATGCATTAACCTCAACCAGTGTCAGACCTATCCGATGAGCAAATGCTCTCCCTCCCAACTGCGTCCGAGACCTGCCACACAACCCAGGTCCCAGCTCCCCAGTCCGGTTCAACCCACATCACGGGTTCCTGATGCTCTTTGGGCCTCTCAATATGGTCATCAGCTATCGACCAAACCTCCTTGCCGAATATCCTCACCATGACCCGAAAACGCCGGCACATCCGCGGGCATGGCACCACCATGAAGCGAAATCCCAAATGACAGAAGGGCGACATCTACCGGGTTTCATGGCAGTGGTTGTAAGTAGCACATTATGAGAAGGGGCGATTGATAACTTCTAACCGCCCCCCCCCCCCCCCCCCCCCCCCCCCCCCCCCCCCCCCCCCCCCCCCCCCCCCCCCCCCCCCCCCCCCCCCCCCCCCCCCCCCCC
>MASP02000682.1:0-88840 GCA_001693025.2 Colletotrichum lindemuthianum | reverse complement strand
AGAAGTTACTATATAAAGTTAAAGAAGTTTAGTTTAGATAGTATTTTTATTAGTAGGTTCTGGAATATACTTTAAGTTTATATTGAGATTTACATTCCTATTAGGGATAGATCTATACTTATAAATATTAAGTATACTTACTTAAGAAATATTATAAATAAGGTATTTTGAAAAGGTTATTTAAAGTTAAACTAAGAGGATATATTAGATATCTAGTAGGATATATTCTAAATATCTATAATTTCTATAAGATCTAAATTCCCTATTTTTATAAAATAATTATTACTTAGAATATTAAATTTAATAAGAAAAGATTCTATTTAAAATATAATTTATATAAAATACTTACTAAAGAAATTATAAAATTCCTAGTTAAACTGATTACTAAGGAGGAAAAAGATTTTATTTTTAAGATATTTAGAAAGTTTAAATTAGAGAGAATACTTACTAAAAAATCCTCTTTTCTATTAGTAGTTTCTGTAGTATTAGAGGTAGCTTAAGATATTAAGTTAAGTTCTAACTTAATTTTTAAGATTGATAAGAGATGTTTAATAATATCTAAACTAACCTCTAAACTAATAGAATTAATATAAATATCTGAAAATTAGGATTTAGAAAGTATACTAATAGCTGGAGAACTAGATAGTATATTTAAAGTATAGAATCTAGTTAGCTAAGAGGGTAAATCTGCTTTAAACTAGGAGGCTGGAGGTAATTATATTAAGACTCCAGTTTAGCTAACTTAAGGTAAACTAAAATATAATTTTCAACCTCAGAATCCTGGGATTTTAATAGCCTAGAAGTCAGGCTAATAATATAGAGGTAGATAATAATAGTAATTTAAGCTTGAAATTAATATTAATAACTATATAATACTCTTAAAAGAATATAATAGTAGTATCTTATACTTTATAAAGTATGAATAAGATAGTTTCACTAGTATCTATCTATTTAATTAGTAATAGGAGCTTAATAGTAATAGTCTCAGTTTTTTAATAGTTTTCCTTATTATTTAAAATATAGCTCTAAAAAAGAAGGATCTAGTTATATAGATTTAAATATATCTTAACTAATTAGTAGTATCTCCTAAGATCTAGAAGGATATTACTAACTTATCAGAATTCCTCTAAATATTCTTTATTAAAGTAGTAAAAACTAAAATTATAAAGTTAAAAGAAAAACGTATCTAGTAAGAAATATATTACTAGAACGTAGAGTTAAAGCTTCTACCTTTAAAATGGGTTTTTACCTATAAGATAGATACTAACAGTTTCCTAAAATAATATAAAGTGAAGATTTATATATATAGAGATATTTAACTAATTAATCCACTATAAACTATATACGTAGTGATGCTAGCTATTTAAACTTTTTGAGTAGCTATAGTAATTACAGTATAATTTAACTTTAAAATCCTTCAGTTTAATATTATTAATATATTTCTTAATACTGTGAGGGATCCAAATAGCCTTCTAATAATGGTTAAACTACCTAATAGATTTCAAATTACAGAGAGGTATATAGAGCTTAAATGAGCTTTTTATAAGCTTTAAGATATACCCCTCCTGTAATATAAAGTTTTCTACATTATACTAAAGTCTCTAGATCTTATTCCTTACTTAGAGGAGCTTTATCTATTTAAAAACTAGAGTTTAACTGTTTATATTCTCTTCTATATAGATAATATTCTTCTCTTATACTATAAGGTAGCTAAAAAGGAAGTATTTAATATTATTATCAGTATAAAGTAAGTATATAAGCTAAAGGAATAGGATCTAGTAGAGTATTTTCTAGAAGTTTAAGTAGTTAGAAATTATAAGTATGAGAAAATTTACTTAGTTTATAATATATATATTACTAAAATCGCTAAATATTTCAATCTTGAATATAAATTAATATTAATAATACTATTTTTAATAGTATCTTTTATTGTAAATCCAGGTTAAGTAATACTAAAAGAAATTTATATGTATTAAACTAAAATTAGTTTAATTTTCTATATATTGATTATAGTATAACTAGATGTCTTATATGCCTACTCTCTTCTATTAAGATACTTTATAAACTCTTCTTAAAT
This sequence comes from Colletotrichum lindemuthianum, assembly GCA_001693025.2. Lineage (NCBI taxonomy): Eukaryota > Fungi > Ascomycota > Sordariomycetes > Glomerellales > Glomerellaceae > Colletotrichum > Colletotrichum lindemuthianum. The sequence continues at coordinate 86,763 of MASP02000682.1, read as the reverse complement.
GCATTAAGATACTATAGACTATATAATTTAGTATTTCTATAGGATAAGATTCCTAGTATTTTAGTTTAGAAACTTAGGGGGTATAGATAAGATATTTTAGATACTCTTAATTATTAGAGATATTTCTTTTATAAATAATAAAGATATTTAAAGATTAAGTTATAACTATATTATTATTCTATTTAGAGGATTAATCTAATAGAAAGCTGCTTAATAAAATACTATTATAATATTAACTACTAAAATAGAACTTCTCAGTTTTAAATATACTTCAAAAGAAGCTATAGCTTTAAAGAGATTATTTTGAGATATAAAATTAGACTTTAGAGATGTTTAGAGAGTCTATTATAATAACCACTAAACTATCAGACTAAAAGTTTCGAATAGTAAGTATCTATCTACTAAGTTTTAATATATAAATATTTAATAAATATAATTACACTAAAAATATTTAAAAGGGAGTTTTGAGGTTATCTATATACTTATAGATATGATGCTAGTAGATAGATTTACGAAAAACTTAACTTAAGTGAAGTTTAAATAATTCAGAATATTTCTTAATTTAATAGATTTTTAATTAATACTATTAAGACTATTTCAATTAGCCTATTTAGTCTCCTAAAAACTAGAATTTAAATAATAATAAATAAAATTCTAATTCTCAGAGGAAAGTCTTAGTAGTATTAATATAGAGCGTAAATAAATAGCAGAATTTATCTACTCTCTCGCGGGGAATAAAGATCTCTAGTTAAGTCTGTATCTAACTTAAGAGAGACTATTTAAACTTATTACTTTAGGATAAAGTTTAAGTTGTAGTTATTAGTGTATAGAAATCAGGCTGAAGAGGTGTTAAAAATGTATTGAATCCTGCTGGAACTGAGGTTAGTATCTGATAGCTTTAGCTTAAAGTAGGGAGATATCTAATAGAGCTAAAAGTTAAACTATTAAGATAACCTCTAAAACTATTAGTAACTAACTTAGAGATAGAATTCTAGCTAAAAAGTAACTTAGTAATATTTATAGTTAGATTAGAGATTTAGTTAACTATAGATAGTTAAATAAGTAGTAAGAATAATAATACTTTAGTAATAATATTTTTTAGAGTGACTAGTATCTAGATAATAGAATTAGGAATATTTCTATTCTTAATAAAAATTAATTTAAATTCTTTTTATTAGTTTAAATATAGCTTAAATTAGATTGTAACTTTTATATTACTAACTTACTTACTTTTTATCTGTAAGAATTAGCTTTAAGTTAGTAATTTATAATAAGTTACTTATAGAATTATTATTAGATATTTTAATAGTTTTAATATAGCGTTTAAATATATTATAAGTTTTTTAGAATATAAGGATATAAGCTTTTTGGGATTTATTTACATACTAGAAATAATATTCAGTAAGTATATTATTACTTCTAATTTTAATTAAATAGAGATAGAAATTATAATTAAGAATAAAACTTAAAATATAAATAGTATAGAGAATAATTTAGAGAGGTTAAGCTCCTCTAATTATCTTATTGTTAACTAAATAACTTTCATGTTTTTTTGAAGTCTTAATTTTTAACTTACCTTTCTTGATAAATATAGATTTCTTAGAATTAGTAGACTTATTAGGGTTAGTTAATAATATTATATATTCTTAAGTTAGTATTTTAGATTCTTAATCTCAGAAGATACTTCTTAATTTTTAATCTAAATAGACTTTCTTGTGGATGTTAGTATATTTTTATAATATTTTTTTAGGTATTTAATAACCTCTTTAACTTTATCTTCTTCCTCTTTTTTAGATTATTTAATTTTATTATTATCCTTTTTAATAAATTTAGACTCCTTATTCTTATTCTTAACTAATAGATTATCTATAAAGTTATCTTCCTTATTATTAGTAGGAGGGGTAATAATCTATATTTTCTTAGGATAATTATAGTAATATTTAATAATAGCAGAAGTAGCTAACTTCTTAATAAAGGTAGCTAACTTCTAAATAATAATATCTTTAGTATTACTAAATTTAGGTATATTAAGTAATTTAGATATAGGGAGACTAGGGGAAGATTCTTAGAGATTAGGAAACTTAGTAAAATATATATTAATAAAGACTTTTAGTTAGAAAACCTTAATTTTAGACTGCTACTTAATAGTTAAATATATTTCGAAGGGATATAAATACTCTATATTACTAACTTATTTTTAAATTATATAAATAGACTGAATCCTCATGAAATTTATAAGTTTAATAATAAAGTTTACTATTATATGTATAAGAAATAAAGAATTAGTATCAGTAAAATAAATAAATAAACTGAGTAGTTACTAAATATAGTATATTTCCTTAAGAGAATAAAGAATTAATTCTTAAGTTCTGAATATGTTATTAGGAGCGAGGGAATGATAAAGATGATGAAAAATACCTATTATAAGGTTGAGTTCTGTTTGTTGAAGAGATATAAGGTTAGTGTTAGAGAGTATCTCCTTTAATAAAGGAATTTACTAAGTGAGAATAGGAACAGGCTAATTAAAAACTATAGTATTTTGAATAAGTATTACGGGCCAGCTCCGTATAGAACACGCTACGGAACACCCTACTTAAGTGCAGCCAGACAACAAGTGGACGACTTGTTGTTACGTACCTTTTGACGAGGCCATGCGATATGGCTCAATTGGTAGTACTGTTCGTATGCGCCCGCGCGCGCATATGGGTACTGAAGGCTGAGACGTTATTGGCTGCAACGCTACGCCCCNNCCAGCCCTTCACATACAACAAGTCACCCCAATAGTCTAGGGTTCGATCCGGGTTACGTATGGATTTATGTATGGATGTTCCCTGGCTAACAGCGACGCTGGGGGTATGTTACTTAAGCGCTCAGGGCTCCTACCGTGAGGCCACAACTGGCAGGTAGCGCGGCGGGAGCGGGAGAGAGGAGGTAGTATTACGGGCCAGCTCCATATAGAACACGCTACGGAACACCCTACTTAAGTGCAGCCAGATAACAAGTGGACAACTTGTTGTTACGTACCTTTTGACGAGGCTATGCGATATGGCTCAATTGGTAGTACTGTTCGTATGCGCCCGCGCGCGCATATGGGTACTGAAGGCCNNAAGGCCGAGACGTTATTGGCTGCAACGCTACGCCCCCCGGTCGGGGGCCAGCCCTTCACAATAAGGTATAATAGAATTATACTATTAACCTCAGTAACAGTATTATAAGTTACTTCAGCTTAAATTAAGTATTAGTAACAGTTAAAATAATTTATATAAAATAATATATAAAATCTATAGTAGTAATACTTATAGCTAATAAATATAATAATAGTTAAGGTTATTAGTTAAGAAGATAAGAAGGTTTAGTGAGTGTAAATAAAGCTGAAATTCGTAACACTTATAAAGCTAAGATTATATAATCTCGGAAGGAACTAATAGGTTGCTCCTACTGAATATTAATAACGACTATATTAAAAATAAATATTATAATAGGTTAGTTGAGGAATATTATTTCTTTTATTTTAATATTCAAAAAATAACTTTTAATATCTATTTACAGTATTTTATTTATCAAAAACATACTATTTGGAGCTTAAAGTATAAGATTTCGTCTAGCAGTTATTCTGCTAGGGGGGTGTGTGAGAATAGCTACAGCATTTATTCTGCTATATAGCTATTCTAACTTATATAAAGTCTAACTAACCTATTTATATGTATTCGAGCGTTCTATTCTAGGTTAAATAGATTATACTTTTTAATAATCTATATTCAGACTATATACTATACTATTTATTTATCATATAGTTAATATAGGGAAACTATAGAATTACTACTATATATTCTAGAAATACTCTATATAGGCTTCTACTAATATAGATACTATAGTTTCTAACTGAATATATTTAGAAAGCTAATTAGTAATAATTATTAGAAACCTGGGATTGCCCTCTATAATAGAGAGGAACGTTATTATAAAGTTAATTAAAATTTAGAATTAGAATCTATTAGGAATTAGAAGAAGCTATAAAAGTTCCTAAAAGTACCTCTAATCTTTATAAAAATACTAGTAGATATTATATATTTTAATAAATTATTCAATATTTCTTAATATCCTATTCTAATATTAGTCTCGTGAAAGTATTATAAATATCAAGCTAATATTAAAGTAGTTTAGAATAGGAGAGTTATAGACTATTTAAAGAATTACTATAGTTATTAGCTTATACTTAGGAATCTAGATTCTACCTCAGTATAATAGTATACTATCTAACCTTACTAAATAGTTAGCTATTCATATTTTTATATCCACCTTTAGGGGGAATATCTATACTACCTATTAAACTATATCCCAGTGGATTTTATATATTAATATTACTAAAATCCCTTAGTTCTAAAGTATTAGTAGTATAATACCCTAGAATATTATACATCTATTTAGTAGTTAAGTAGTATTTTACTAATAACTATCAACTACTAATATAGATTCTTCTCTATCTCTATCTATCTCCATCTGTTAAATTAAAACTGTAGAGAGTAATCTAACTATATTTACTATATTAATTTATAGGGGGTAGAGAATTTATATTAGAAGCTATAGTTTAGTTATATTATCTTATTCTCACTATAAAAGGCTAAACCTAAGCTTATTTTACTAGAAGGTGGTGTAAAATACTGTTTATTTAAAACTAAGAAGTAAAAGAGAAGTTTTTATAAGTGTATAGAAAAGTCTGTATATATAGTATTATATAGAGTCTACTGAGGCCCCACTTGAGTGAGGAGGTTAACTTCGGATGCCTGGATATAGCTTTAGCTGGATATCTAGATATAGCCTATAATATTACCCCCCCGGCCGCTGCCCAGTTAGAAGCTATAGGCTAGGTCTCTATTATTATCTGTAATTAGCCTATATATTACCTTATATTACTTTAGGGTTACTATATCTTTAATAATATTAATAAGCTTCTATATATAATTTATATATTCTTCCTATTCAATAAGAACTTCTTATTAATATTCTCTTTCTATCTAGTATATCTTTATAGTAAGAATATTTTTAACTAGCTATTTAGCTTTTCTATTATTATCCACTAGTAGTAGTAGCTAGCTATTAACTACAACCTACTTAGGTAGTGAATTAGTGGCAGCTTTCTCAAGTAAATCTATATAAAACTATAAATAAATAGACTCTAGAATATTTAGCTTTATAATATATAGTAAGAAAATCTTTATTACTATATACTTATAATATAGTTTAACTAGCTTTTAGTTTAGTTTTAGTAACTTATAGTTAGATATATTAAATTATACTTTATTACTAACTTAATATTAATCTGTAGGAAACTAAATTTTATTTACTTAGACTTCTAATTTCTATTAGGTAGTAACTATCTCTATATAGATATATATTATTACTAACTATATCCTCTTAACTAACTAGTAGGCTGCAGCCTTACTACTACTAGATAGTTTTATATACTTCTTAGTAACTGAAATAGAATGAATATAATATTTATAATTTATAAAGAAAAATATAATTCCTATTATATTATATTACTAATTATAGAGGGCTAAATATATAATAGATAGTAAATTACTTAAGTTATTCTGGAATTAGTAGGTAAATATTCTTAAAACTACTTAGATCTTCTAGTTATATTATTTTATAATTCTATTAGTCTGTAAGTAGTAACTAATACTTAATAAATATATAATATTTATTAACCTATAGAATATCTTTCAGAAGTAACTTACTTAGTTAGATTCTCTATTACTTATAATAGAGTATAGTATTCTATAAAACCTATAATAGTAACTAAGAAACTACTAAGTATATACTTCTGCCTCTATTATATCTATCTCTTCTAATATAGAAACTTTACCTAGTTAATTAATAATAATCTAGAGGTAATAGCTACCTTACCTTTTTATAGAAAGTAAGTTAGTAATAAAGTCTATTAATAGATTCGAGTGTAACTAGTTAAGTATTAGTAGGAATTTTAGGAATTCCTTCTTAACCTACCTCTAAATATAAATACCTCTATATATATTATAGTTATATATAAATTAGTAGATACTCTATAACTATTTAGATTAGTAAAACTATTAGTTTATAATCTTCAGCATATTACTATACTTTAAGTAACTTACAGGAGAAAAGTTATATAATTTCTATATTAGCTTAATCTTAAGCTTATTATGGAAGCTATTACTCTCTTTACTATCTAGCATCTAAAGCTCTTCTCTAAAAGTAAATTATCCTAGTATATTAATAGTATATTTAGTAATCTAGACCTTAATATAGAAGTTAGGGGGAAAGTTATATTTCTCTTACTAAATTACTATAAAGATCTATTAATATAAGGAGTTTCGTTTAGTAGTATAGTTTTATATCTTTTATAAATTTAGTTTTATTTTTAAAATCTAGATATTAGTAATACTTATATATTCTACCTAGGGCCCTATAGGGATATTAAAGTCTAGAATAATCTATATTATTTATTCCTATTACCTCTTATTATTTCACTCTTTAGGGATATTCTATTTCCTCTGGGAGAGAATATTAGAGGCTACTACCTAAATGCCTAGCTAGTATTCAAGGTAAAACTTATATTAAGATAACTTCTCCACTTATTAGCTTCACTTCTCTATTAGCTATTATCTCTTTATAAAGTATTTAAAGTCTTTATAATTAGTGAGAATCTTAAACTTCCTGATACTTTATAGTTTTACTTTTTATATCTATAAATAGGCTAATATTATAAGAAACTTCTTATTATAGATTAGGTAATTAAACTTTATAGAGGTTAGATATTATAAGTAAAAAGCTATTAAATATTTTACTTCAGCTTTATTATCTTCAGTTAATATACCTCCTAGAATATGAGCTAAATAGTCTATCTCTATTATTATTAGAATATTAAGGTTAAATATCTGTAGGATTAGTTTTATAGCGAAAAGGTATATTAACGTAAGAAAAGCTTTCTAATATTTTAATTCTCAGTCAAAAGAAACTAACCTCTAAGTTAGATAGTTTAAGAACTTTATAATAATATTATATTAAGATATAAAAACCTTATAGTAATTTAGAAACTTAAGGAAACTATAAATATCTTTTTGTAAGCTAGAGGGGAGCTAGTTAGTAATAGCCTCTAACTTCTAAGGGTTATAAAAGAAACTGTTTTTAGCTAATATAATATACTTAATATACTTAACTATAGTAACTAAGAATCTATATTTCTTAGGATCTAACTTAAAGCTTATATTAGTAAGGTAGCTAAATATCTAGTAGATCTTCTCTTTATATTTCTTTTATAAGCTACTAATATAAATAAGGATATTATTAATATATATTATAATAAAGTTATTTAGAAACTATTATAGATAGTTATTAATATATTCTTGAAATATAGTGGGGATATTAGTAAGTTTAAAGGAATATACTATTTATTTCAAAAGACTATAGTATATCTAAGAAGCTATTTTCTTTTAATCTACTTTATTATATCTAATTTCATAGAATTTAATAATAATATTAAATTTAGTTTATTAATAAGTAGTAGTAACTTTCTAGAGAATCTCTAATATAAGGGAAAGAAGGTAATAGGTCTTTTTTATAATTATATTAAGGATTCTATAATTTATATAAAAATATATTCTTCTACCTAGCTTCTTTATAAAGAGGACTAGAGTATTAATAGAGAAGCTACTTACTTTAATAAATTTCTTATTAAGTAGATTCTCTAGAGTTTTCTTAAGTATTAGAAGCTTCTTCTATAATATATTATAAAGAGGTTTTTATAGAAAGTTTAGTTTCTATTTCTTATTATTAGGAATTAATAGGATATAGTAATTTATTTCTAGTTAGCTGGGAGGCAGCTAGTATACTGAATCTAGATAGAGAAAATCTGGTTATTCTTTTAAGATATTCATAAGAATATAATCCTTTAGATTTATCTCTACCTTTAGAGTCAATACTTTCTTAATATCTACTAGATTAATAGATATAACTTGATAGAAACTTAGTATCTTACTAATATACTATATAGTATACTAATAGATAAATATAAATAACTTAGTATTAAGTAAGTAAGCTGACTGGATCTCCTTAAGTTATACTAGCTTATTCTAATATTTCAGATCTACTATTATATTTTCCTTTCTGTAGGTTATCTATTAAACTTTAGTATTATAGATAATATAATTATTCTCTATTTATAGGTACCTAAAATATAAAAGTAGCTAAAGGCTCTCTATAATATAAATATAAATTTTCTATATATAGTTACTAACTTCTAAAATTAGAATAGTTATCCTCTAAATATTACTAAATAATAGCTTAATAATATATTCTCTTATCTATTTCTTTAACTTATTAACTAGCGGGAGGTAAAGTTTCTTTATAAGAAAGATATTAATAATAATATAGATATTATAACCTAGATTAATAAGTATATTAATAAAGTAACCTTTATTAATTCTAGTCTAAATAGTAGCTAATTACTAATTACTTACTTATTTCTTTTTCTATTTTTTTCCCTATTTTATTACTTCTACCTCTATTAACTCTAGAATCTAATTTTACTCTGAAGTTACTTTTCTTTTTAAATTCTTACTATTACTAAGTGGGGAAATATTATCTTTCTAGTTATTTCTAGTATAATCTTAAGTAGCTATAACTTTTATAATTTTTATACTAACTATCTTATTCTCTTATACTATATAGTTCTATATATATAGTTTTTCTTACTATATCTAAAATATTAGTAAATATTCTAGCAATCTTTAGAATATTTCTTAGTGATAGAGGATAAGCTACTAAAGGTTTTATATTATTATTACTTCTTAACTACTTCTATTATTTTAATATTACTTTTTATATTATAAGTAGTAGGTTTCTAGTAAGATAGCTAGTAGTAAACTAATATTCCCTTTATATATTTAAGCTTCTACGCTATATTCTAAACTTTAGATAATTAGAGTCTATACTCTATAGGAAGGTTTATTGTAATAAATAGCTTCTTAAAGTGGGAAAGTAAAGTAACCTCTAGTAGGGAGATCTAGACTATATCTAGCTATATATATCCTTCAGTATGAACTAGAGTTTTTTTAAATTAAGGTAAAAAGATAGTTAGATATTTATTTTCTTTCTATCTGAAGTTTTATAGCTAGATAATAACGTAAAGTTAGCTATTAGGATCTAGATAAATTCTATCTAAGTAATTTTTAAAATTATTTAGATTTTAGAAATTCTTTAGTTTTCTTACTATATAGAAAGTTTTAACTATCTACTAAGACGTAAATTAGATATTAGTATTCCTAATTACTATTAAAGAAATAGTAGTTAATTTTAAGTTTACCTTTTATCTATTAAGTTCATACTTAATATTCCTTCTCTTTACCTAAATACTTTAGAAATAGAGAAAGAGGTTTCCTCTAGTAGTTAACTATTAGTAGAGGTATAATAATATTATTAACTCTAAAAACTATTATCCTAGTAGATATTATTCTAGAAATTAATAGAATATCCTAATATAAGCTAAAGATATTTATTATAGTAGCCACCTAGAAGTTACTACTTACTTTAATATCTTATTTTACTAATTTATATAAAAGCTTTTTAATCTTTTAGTAGAGAGGGTTTAAGATATACTATAACTACTACTAAAGTAGTTTACTTATAGGGTTACTATCTATAGAAATATTCTAAAACATTTTAATATTCTCTATAATTCTTTATATTAGTTAGTTAGTTACCTATTATATAATATTATATTCTAGAAGCTACACTTAACTAAATTATATACTTAACTAGTGGGAAGCTATACTCTACCTATTATTATCTATATAGTAAATAAAATAGAGTTTTAAATTTATAAAAGGCTGGATCTAGGTTAATTTAACTGGAAGGTAGCGGAAAATACTATTCATTTAGAACTAAGAAGTAAAAAAGAAGTTTTTATAAGTATATAGAAAAGTCTACGTATATAGTGCTATATAGAACCTACTGGAACCCTAATGGAGTTATAGCTATTTTGCTATTACTCGTTTTATTCCAAATACCCTGTATTAGGTAAATAAGGGTTTAGTACTCCACTTTACTCCCATAACCCTATGTTTTCTATTTATTCTAGAAAATCAATAATGAGAGTTTAGGTTACATAACCTATATAAATTATACTTTAAATTAGTTGAACCTTAGTATTAGAGAATTTGATGAATGGATTATATAGTGGCCCGTGCGTAAAACAGCTTCCGTTTATCTATTATATGTGAGGTTAACCTTCCTGAAAATAAACTCTATTTTGATAGATATACCTGGAAGCTTCCCACTTTCAGTGGAATCAGAACGTCCTATCTTTATCACTATTTCTACTAATATTAGTATTGTTTTCAGATATTATTCTGAATTCCCTATTCTTTAGTAATTTATTAAGTATTAATTTCCCTTAACCTATTTACTAGTTTTCTATACTAGTTTAATAGGTTATAAGCTTAACTTATATACTCTTATTACTTTCTTATCTACTAATCCTTATCGTCTATTAATATTAATATCTATATTTCTACTAATATTTATTCAGGTTATACTAAAGATTATACTAACTAATCTTAAGCTACTTCTTACTTATCTATTTCTAAAAAACCTCTTTTAACTATATTGATAAGATTTTATAGTTTATTCCTTTTTCTCTCTCAGCTAAAAACCAACTGAATGTTTATATTAATTAATTAGTTTAATACTAGATGAATCTATAAGAAGATTATATTAGTTAGCATAGTAAGTTTACTACTAAGCTAGGGAAAAAGATAGTTAAGTAGTAGAGGCTGAGATCTTTTATATTTAGGTTTACTAAGATTTTCTATAAACTAATTCTTAGGTTTACTAAAATCTTCTATAAACTAACTTTCTAGATCCTCTAAAACTTTCTATAAACTAGAATATTATAGGTTTACTAAGATTTGTATAAATTAGAAATCTTTTTTTAATCTACTAAGACTATTATAAACTAGGTTATATAGTTACTAACTATTAATAAAATTAGTCTCTTATAAGATTTAAACTCTAAACCTCTATTAGTTACAGTTTTTATATTAATCTTTCAGATTAACTGTTAGGCTATTTATCTATTAATCTTACTAATTAATAATATTCTACTGAAGTTAGTCTATAAGTATCTTAATTTTATATTAGAGTCTAGATTAATTCTTTATTAAACAACTACTTTGTATATTTAAGTTATTATTAAAGATTATAGGAGATGCTAAATTCTACTTTATCTCTAAGTTAAAAGGAACTTAGAATTATAATATTTAGTCTATCTAAATAAAAGCTTTACTTATTAGTAAAAATATATTTATAGATTTAACTAAATCTATTTCTAAAAGTAATTCTAATAAATATTATAAGGTTTTCAGTTATATATAATTATACTATAAAGACAGCCTTTTAAGAGTTATAAAGAATAATACTAATATTTATAATATATTTAATTATTTAAAGAAGCTTTATAAGCTTACTGGTTTTTCTAATAAGTTTCTTATTTATAAAGAACTCTTTAATATCACTTTTAGTAACTTTAAGATTATAGAAGAGTATCTTAATAAGATTAAAGAACTTATTAATAATCTATCTTATAATAAGGTTAAATTACTAAATTAAGTGGTTATGATATATATTCTGAATAGTCTAAATAAGAGTTATAAGGGTTTTATTACTACTATTACTTAAAGTCTTAGATCTAATAAGGATTCGTATAAGTTAGATTCTTTATTCTCTAATTTATTAGATACATTTAGAGGAAAAATATATACTTCTTTAGTTAGTTTTATAATTAAGAAGTATTTTAAGAATAAGATTACTAAATAGTCTTCTAATAAAGGTAAAAAACACTGGAAGAAATAGAAGGATATCTTCTGTAATTACTATAAAAAACTAACTATACTAAAGAGAACTAGTTTAATCTTTATTCTGAAAAAACCTCTAGCTAGATAAAAGTAATAAAAAATAAGGGTTCTTCTTCTTTTACTTCTATTAATAAGAAAAGGAAAAAGGAGAAAAAGGATAAGAATAATAATAACTCTAAAGAAGTAAATATTCTTTTAACAGATAATACTATTAAAGAGATCTATAGTTTTATAACTAAAGATCTTATATAACTTAATTTAACTATTAAAGAAATTATTAGAAAAGATAAGGAAGAAAGTAAAGAGGAAATTGAGTTTGAAAATATAACTCTTACCTAACCTCTTTTAAAGTCTTATACTAATAAAGCTTTAGGTTCTTTAATTTCTGAAATCCAAAAAACTGAAAGTTTTAATATTAAAAATAAGATTAATACTCTTTCTTTCTTTATTAATACTGATATTACTATTTATATAGTAAAAAGTCACTCTCTTTTAGTTAATAAAACAAAAGTTATTAAACCTATTAAATACGGTAATACAAACGAAATTATTTTAACTCTGAAAGGTAATTTAAAAATTAGTTTAAATAATATTAAATATCTTCTGAAAAATATCTATTATATACTACAGTTAGATATTAATTCATTAAGTTAATCTAGACTTAATATTATAGAAATCTTATCTATTCCTTTTAATAAACTAATATTGTTTCATATAACGAAGGATACGTTATTACTTATAGAAACTAAAGTTAATAACTTTTATAAACTTTAACTTTCCATTAGTAAAGATTTAATTCTTAATACTATTATTAATAATAATATTAAAAATTTAAAACTCTAGTATAAGTAAGTAGGTTATATTAGTAATATTCTTAAGTTACTTATAAATACTATAAATAATATAAGTTATAAGTATAGTAAAGATAATAAACTATCTACTTGTGAAGCTTACGTTAAAGGTAAATCTATATATAAAGTAAATAGAGAGTCTAATAACTTGAAGAAATTTAAATATCTTAATTATATTAGTTCAGATTTATATAAATCTATTTCTCCAGAAATCTATAATTACTATAAATACTTTATCTTATTTATTAATAAGTATAATATAGTTAATAAGTAAGCTGGACAGAAAAGCAAGCTGGACACCCAACTGCAACTATATTATATTTCCAACTAATATATAATACCTATAAAATCAATTAAATTCAAACTAGTTAAGATCTTCTTCTTTAGATATTTCTTCAGTAAATTAACATATTTGTATATTATAACTAGTATTCCTGCAGACGCTATATTACCGTTAGCCTATCTCTATCTTCAGCTGGTAACTATTACTCTAGCGTATTTCCTCCTCAATCTAGATTGTAGCTTCTCTCTATAATTAAACATCTTCTACTTTAGCTACAGTAAGATTTCCTCCTTATCTAAGATATATTTTCTTAACTTTCTAGTATCTACTAAGTAAGTTATTCTCCTCTTAAAAGATCTAAACCTCAGACCTTAATAAAATAATTTAGTATATAAATCTATATACCCCCTTTAATAGATACTCTATAGTTTTAATAATTAAAGTTAGTAAGCTATTTTGATAGTGGGAGATTCTCCTCTTAATAAGTTCAGACTGAGAAGATATTTTTATTAAGTTATTTAGTATCTAAGAAGTCTATATAGAGGATATTATTAAGAGGGACCCTAAAGATATTAGAATATATAACTTAATATTAAGCTTTAATAGTATACTTTCTACACTAAAAGGAATAAATTTAGCTTCTCTGAAGTCTCTCTAGATATTTTTAACTATAAGGACTTATATAAAAACCTTATAAAATATAAAAAAGAAATCTTCTTTTATAATATAAATATTATTCTAATATATCTTATCCTCAATTTATTAACTATACACCTTCTTTAGTAATCTAAAATACCTAATATCTAAAAACTGAAGTAAATAAGAAGAGTAAGTTAGTATATAAAATATAATAATATTATTTTCCTTATAATATATCTTAAAGTTAACTATATAATAATTTTTATAATTATTAATAATGAGGAGGTAATATTTACTACTTATATATAATTTTATATACTAATTAAAATACTAAAGCTAATCTAAGCCACTTTTATTTATTATCTATCTATTTTTAGACGTTATAATAACCTAGTTATATAGGAAATCTATTTCTATATACTAGATAGAGAGGTAATATTACCCTGAAATAATAATATATAGTAGAATACTATAGCTTAATAAACTAATAAGCTAGATAACTATAACCTATTCTTAGTTACTAAACTATATTATTTTTATATTTAAATACCTTTTAGTATTTATTATAATTATTCCAGACATAATCTAGCCTATTATAAACTTAATCTTATTAAAATTATAAATATCTAAATCTATAATACTATATTTTGCGATTATATTTACTATAAGCTGAAATTATATATTTATCGTATCTGGATCTTTATATTAAGCTTTCTTATAGTTATACTTACGAAAAAAGTGTATCCAGAGTTATAGTTGTCGCTTAATGAAGTTTGAAGCCTAGCGCTTCCTAATAGGGGGTATATTATAGTTAGTAAGTAGTTAATTAGCTATATCTTCCACACTACTAATATAGGGAGGAAATAATTAGGAATCTGGATTAAGAATATACTTAACTAACTTCTCCTCTTTAAATATAGTTAAATTCCGTGAGTTAGGAGTAATATTATATTATAATAGGATGCTTTTTAGTTAGGTAGCTAAGGTTAAATATAATACTAAATAGATTTTAGCTGCAGCCTGAATACTAAAATTTAGGGTTTGATTGATAGCCTGGAAGGCTAGAGTTAATTAAGCTTCTTTATTCTGTGATGTTATTATTTTATTATGGCGTTACGTAGGTTGTAAGGTAGAAGATGGGTTGGTTACGGTTAGGTATCCAGCTTGCTTATCTGTCCAGCTCGCTTATCAACCATATTAGTAGATTTATCTAGAGAAAGTTATTAAAAACTAAAAATTCTAAAGAAGTAACTTTAGCTTTTAAAGCGTTTATTAATATAACTAATAATAATAATAATAATAAGAGAATTAAAGAAATTAATATTAATAGTAACTTTAAATTCTCTAATAATAGAATAAAAACTATCTATTTCAATAATAATATTATCTATAATATAAAACCACTCTATATTTATAAACCTAATAGTTTAATTAAGAAAGCTATAAGAATTATTATTAATAAAGTTAGAATTCTTCTCTATAATTTTAGTTTATATTAGTTTAATCGTCAGAATTATTATATACTATACGTAATCTTATTATATAGATACAAACTGGTGTTCTAGTATTCATTATTGTTATTATTACGTTATATAGCGTATAACGCTACGTAAAGCTCTAGATCTACAGTATAGTAATTACTTACTAATTACCATACTATTCAGCTATAACTAGCGCTAGATACTAAGCATCTATAGCCAGTAGACTCTAGAGGGTATACTACTATATATATAGTAGTATATATAGTTACTATATACTCTACAGTATAGTATAACCGACACTAGTAACCTTTCTTTTTATTATATACTCTAATACCTACCTATTTACATAAAAAAATAATACCTTTTATAATCTACACCCTTTTGCCTAAATAATATCTAAATACCTATTTATCTACTCCACTTAAGTTACCTATCCCTCTATTCAAATAGTTATATAATTTAAATTAATAAATCTCTTGAGAATATAGTTTAGAATATCCTTTATGAAAGTATTAGTAATATTGTTATCTCTATTAATCTACTACACCTTATAGAGCTCACAATACTTATATAACTACCTTAACACTATAATACTAATTATCAGACACTTCTCTTTAGTAATACTAAACTTTATAAAGCACTTATATAGTAAATATAAGTTAGTATACACAATTATCAGGATCTGAGGAAGCTTTTAATACTTAAGAGTTTTCTTAAATATTATAGCTATCATATAAGCAAAATCTATACTAACTACTATAATATAGATCTCTAAAGTAAGTATACTCCTAGTAACTCTCTTACTTTTAGTAGATAAATAGTATATAAAATTACTATAGAAATTAAACTAACTATCACTAATTATAGTCTCTTAACTTAAGATTATTATAAATTCAAGTTAAGATAAGAAATTAATATTATTAGTAAAAAAGCTATTAATAAAAATATAAAAACATACCTCAGAGAAGTTAAGTAATATAAAGTTAAAACCTCAGTTAAGATACTCTATTTACCACTTAAACTATTTCTTAAATATAGTAATATTATTACTTAAGAATTATTACTCTTAAACTATATATAAGAGGTTAAATAAAGCCTCTAGTTAATATATAGAAGTAAGATATATACTATATATATATTATTTAATATATACCTTCTTAAGCGCCTCAGACACAGTATATATATCAATAAACGCTAGCTTTTACCCTTAATACTTTTAATATAAATAGAGACAATCACTATAAAGCAATAGGATACCTCTATTAAACATAAGAAGCATAGTCTCTAAAAACATAATCTTAAGCTTCACCTTAAATAAAGTCTTTTTAAGCTCCTTATCCTCTCAGTGAGAGAACACTATATTAGAGAGGCTGAAAATATTATCAGTTTACATACTAATAAAACTAAGATTATTATTTGAAATATATAAAATAAAGAAGTATAGATTATATATTAAAGTCCCTATTTATTACTCCTTCTTATAGTATATAAAGTAAGTTACTTACTAGTAGGTTCTAGCCTCAGTAAGATTATAAAGTAGCTTAATAATAATTATTATAGAGTTTAGAAGATACTACCTTTTGAAGTGTGAAGGTAGTTTAGCTATAATAAACTTTATAAGCTCCATTTTAGTTTAAGTATAAGTTTAGATAATATCGTAAAACTATATTATTTTACTTTTATACTTAAAGAGGATTAAAACTACAGCTAAAATTAACTATTAGCTACTTTACTAGATTATGAGTAATTATATTAAAGTCTCAAATTTACCACAGTCTCTTAAACCTTAGATTATAAACATTAACTTCTTATATACCTTATTAATATCCTTATTCTTAATCTTATTAACAATATAGAACTTAAAAAGCTTAAAGTTTTTATAGAGAATAGGGTTATATTAAATAAGCTTCATAATATTATTATTAATAATACTTTCAACCTCCTTTTTGATCAACGTTTAAATAGTAAGCTAGATATTATAATTACGCTTTTTATATAGAGAGTAAATAAGAATACTAGATCTAACTACTCCTTAGCTATAAAGTATACTATAAAATAAACTTTTTAGTTAAACTCTAGAGGTAGTAAACAAACTATATATCTACAGATTATATAACTTAGAGCCCTCAGTATAATCTAAGTTATCTATAGTTAAAATAGTAAATTACTAACTACTAGAGGGGGGAGAATATTATTATCTCTTAAAGTAGAAATAAAGTAAGATATTAGCTATATATTCAGAATCTTAGAGATAGCTACAGACGAAATTAAAGTAACTATATAGAATTATAAACCTCTATTTACTATTAAGTTACTTAGAGATCCTTAGCCTAACTGAGAGTTAATATATAAAATTATAAATACTAGCTTTTATAAAGTTATAGCTCCAGCTACACTATTATTAATTTCTTATTTCTTACCTTTAAAATACTATTTTATAACTATTAATTAGAACTCTTAAGGGCTATAAAGTAACTTAAGAATATCAGTCTCACTATAAGTAGTAATAAGAGGATATAGCTCTTACTAGCCCTTTTTCTCTCACTATATACACACAAGAGTCTAGAGTAGAAAGGTTATTACGTAAGAGGTATTAAAGCTATTATATATTACTAAAGTAGTATTAATAGTATATTTAGTATACTTACAGCAGACCTCCTCTATAGCTTTACATACAGCTTGAACTTAGGTAATAATATCCAGAGAGGAAGCTAAATCTTCTGTGAGGTATAGATATACTCTAAAAACAAACAGTATAAATATAAGACTATTCAGACTAGCAGTATTATTAATTACTTTATATACTGCCTGAAAGGATACCTCTTAAGTAGCAGTAGGGAGTTCTATATAGTAAATCTTATATATACAGCAGAGAAGTATATAGTATTACTTAACTTTACTAAGACTATTATACACCTTAATAAGTATGATATAAACTATTAATCCCATAGTTTTTACCTCTAATCTGAAATCCTCAGATTGAAAAATTATACTTATATTGATAGTAACAAAATCAGGAGGACCTTAGTATATATTAATCCAATATACCTTAGAGGCTTCCTATATTACTTTTACTGATAAGTGAAGTAAACATTAAGTAGTTTTAAGTATTATAGTAGTATTAATAATATAGAGTATATTATAGTTATTAATATAGATAATATTAATAATAATTTTGAAGTTAAAATTAATATTGCCTTAAATAATAGAATAAAATTACAAGGAAGCTATACTATATATTTAGTAGTAATAATAGTGTCTCTCGAGGGCCTTGAGAATATACTATTTAACTGAATATTCCACTTTAGTGAGAATATTATAGAGATATACTACAGCTAAGTATCTAAAGTGGCAGTAGAGTCTCTATATCTTTATCTCTATAAAATATATAGAGGTAATTATTCTCTCTTTATAAAGAAGTATCTATAGATATCCCTATTTTTAAATAATAGGTATAATCTTTTTACCTTAGTGGAGCTTATTACAGATATTATTAAATATAATACTGAGGTAATCTATATCTATAAGATAGAGGAGAAAGAATATATCACACAGAATAACATAAAATATAATAATACTAAGCAGTATAAGTATATTAACTATCCTAAATATTATAATAGGGGCAGCTTCTCTAAAATATATTATAACTAATTTACCTTATAGAGGTATAAGAGTAATAGAGAGAATAACTTACTACTTTAATATAGTAAACTAAAAGTACCTAGTAGTTAAGAAGCTAGTAGTATTTTAGTTAGGTAGAATACCTTAAAATATAATATTTAAGTAGTAGCTTTGAAGTATAAAAATATATATAGAAGTAGTAATACTATCCGTAAGTTTACTACTAATAGAAATATTTTTAGTGAGGGTATAAACTATTACCTAATCTTAGAGGATTCTAATAGTTTTACCGCTATTAAAGGTAATAAGCTTATCACTATAAAATAATATAAAAAATATTTCTAGAGTAGATCCTATAGAATAATCTTCCTTGAGATTAATATCTATTTAGTATTATATAATAATATTCTTATTAATATTAACCTCTAGTGGAACCTTAAAACTATTATTATTAAGACTATTAATATCTTTATAGCTTATAAGGAAAGCTTAGTATACTACTATAGAATACACCTTAGGGTTAGTAGTTAACTTATACTTATTATATGAAGTATATCTCTCCTTAAGAGTATACTTTATAAACTAACAACCAGGCTTACTATATATATAGCACTTTTAATTAGTATAGCTATATATAGTTATTAGAGGTAAGTAACAGCTACTTTAAGCGTAAGCTTACAGCTATATAGAGATATAGTTATAATCTTAAGAGTTACCTTAAGGTAAGTTATATATACAGTCAGTCTAAAATTAGTCTCTAGCTACCCTCTAGTAGTTATCTCTATTATCTTATATATATTACGTTTTTTAGATTAATTAAATATTACTTACAGTAGATCTCAATTAGTTATAGAGACTCTAGGAAATTACTATAAAGCTAAAGAAAGCTAACTAACACTCTAGTATACTACAGTATATATTTATAAGCTGGAGGTAGAGGATATTATCTATTTAGATATTAGCAGAAAAAGCTTTTTAGATATATATAAGCTTCAAAATCAGAAGCTTAAAAGCCTCCTTTTTGCTCTTATTAGGATTCTCAGTAATAATATTTCAAAAAGTAATATTTTACTAATTAGAGAAATAAAGTTATTAATTCTTATTATTCTTAAAATAATCCTTAACTTACTAGACTATTTAGTTAAACGTGAGGTTAATACTTAAGATACTTAAGTAGTTAAAGTAAAACTTAAGAGTATTATCTTTAAGTATAATTAAAAAAAGTCCTACTTATATATACTATAGGATACTAAGCTTAAAGTAGTAATTATAGAAAATATAAATCTTCAACTTAAGAATATTATAGTAGCTTCTATTATACTTTATATTCTTATTATATAACCTTATAAGGTCTATAGTATATTTAGTGGATATATTATTAAAAGGGGTAGTAGTAGTAATATATAGGGGATATTTATAATACTTAAGTTAATCCTAACTATAATCTTAGTAATCCTCTCGATATTAGAGAAGCTTTAAGATAGAGGAATAGGAGGCTAGTGAGACTGATAGTTATAACAGAGGTCTCTCATCTGAAGCTATATATATATAGGCTAGTTAGTTTAGCAGTAGGTATCTCTCTTTAACTACCTGTAGTAAGAGTATTACTAGTATAGTATTTTCAATCTTTAGTTAGATATTACAGAGAGATAGAGTAAAAGTTAACTCTTCTATTAGCAAGTTATTAACCTACTCAGAATACTTCTTAAGGTTACTTATAAAAATAATATAACGCTTTAGTATATTATTAATCTCATTTAAAGTTTATAGGATAAACCCCTCTTACTGAGTTAGTTAGTATATTACTATGAAGATTGAATTACTATACTTATTAACTTTAATATTATAAACTATAAGGTAGTTTCTAAAGTATTAGGTTATAGGGATATTAATAAGCTACTAAGTTACTATAAGCTAGTCCTTAAAATTGCTTTTAAATATCTGAAATAATTCTAAGTTATAGAATCCTATATAGATATAGAGGGATATCTAATATGCTAAATAAATAGAGATCTTAAGAGAATCCTCCTCTATAATAGTTTTAGATTTAATATTAAGGATTTAACTGAAGAATATTAAGTTAAGGTATTAGTAGAGCCTTATAGAGATAGGGATACTTAATAGTATTATTATTATAGGTATAGGGGTGCCTGGGGTAGATATCTTACCTATAGGGGTTAATTTAGATATTATTATGAAGGTAAGGAAAGTATAACGTAAGGGAAGGTTATTAATTTTGCTGGATCTATATAGAGAGGAGTAGGGGAAGAGTTTTCAAGAAGCTATATAAGTCTCTTGAGAGGTTAAGACTAGAGATACTATAAATCTTTAGTACTAAAAAGTCTGGCGATAGCTTAAAGAGAGTTATTATATTAGTTAAATATACTTCTGTAAGTAATAAAAGTAATTATAGTTGTTAGCTTCTTAGTAGTTATTATTAGGAAGTTACCTTATTTTAATACTAAAGTTAAGTATAGTTATTAGTATCTTAATAGTAGCGATCTGTAAGGGATTAGTATATAGTTTAGAGGCTTCTGGTAAGATCCTAGGGTGGGGAGGGTCTGAGGTATCTAAGCAATAGTCTCATAATCTTTCTCTTTATATAAACTTTAGATATAGAGTTTCGCGATTACTTCTTCTAGTATAATAAGCTTTACTGATCTATAGTATAGTAGTATAATAGCTAGGTTAATCTACTAATTAGTATTAATTTAATTATCAGGATTATCACACACTATATATAATCTTATTATATAGGTGTAAACTGGTGTTCTGGTATTTGTTATTATTATTATTATATTATGTGGCGTGTGGCGCTACGCAAAGCTCTAGATCTACAGCGTGGCAATTACTTACTAATTGCCACACTATTCAGCTACAGCTGGCGCCGGATGCCAGGCACCTATAGCCAGTAGGCTCTAGAGGATGTGCCGCTACATACGTAGCAGCGTATATAGTTACCGTATACTCTACAATATAGCGTAACTGACAGTTTACTTTTATTCCTTCAGGATTTAGTTATTACTACTTCTATCTATATTTATAATAGGATACTATATTCTTCTACAGAATTTAAAACTCTATATTAGTTAAAAAATAAGAAGAAACGTTTTATTTCTAATATAAGGATTTAGGTTAGTTTCTATTATTATAATATTAAGAATAAGTATTCTAAAAAGCTAGACCTTAAGGCTAAAAAAAGTATTATAATTACTTTTAGCTAAATAACTTATTTAGTCTGGAAGTTTAAATCTCAAAATACTATTTAGTCTAGAGATATAAATATTCTTAAAAACTAATTTAATTCTTAATAGAAAGAAGATTTATCTATTTTTAGTAATACTATTACTAGATTTAGTTAACTTTTATAGACTAAGTGTAACTAACTTAAGTCTAATAATTCTTCTGAGAATCTAGTTATTACTGTCAAGTCTAATAGTTTTGATAATAATAATATTACTAAAGATACTAATTTTTTACTTCCTTCCGATAAAGTAGAAAGTAGTAATATAAACTTAGATCCTTCTCCTAATAAGGATTTAGGTAGTTTATCTATAACTTATCCTAATAGGGTTATAGATTTTAAGAACTTTAAAAAGTCTATTATATCTATAGAGATTCCTTCTTTAAATCTAGAAGTTAAAAAGAACTATAAATAGTTTTTATATGAAGAGAGTATATTCTGCACAGTTAAAGATTTTCTATCTTTACTTCTTTATACTAACTATAATTAATATAACTATAATAATAGTTTATTTATTGATAAATATAGTAATTTTCATACTGCCTCCTATAATTTATCTATTAATACTCTAGATAAGCTAACTACTTTCTTAAATACTATAAGTTCTCAAAATAGTAAGAACTAAATTTAAGCTATAAATAAGGAAGTTAGGTCTGTTAAGTCTATAGAAGTTTAGACTGTTATACTACTACCTAATTTATCCTTTATTAAAAAAATAATATTAATATATTAAGGAGTAGATAGGTTTACAGAGTAAAACCTAATAATTAGAATCCTAGTAATTCTATATTTAAAGCTAGATAGATTACTTAGGACTTTAACTAATATCTTAGTATTAATTATTTAGAAACTTTGAGTACTATCTGTAAGCTTAAAAGTTACAGATATTTACTTATTATATCTATCTATTATAACTGGATTTTAATCTAGTATAATATTACTACTATATTTATTTATATAAAAATAGATAAAAAGATATATGTTAAGTTACCTACTAGCTATATCTATAATTAAGATTCTAAAAGTTTAGTTTTTAATACTAACTATAAGAATTAGCTTTTTATATATTTACTTAATCAAGCTTTATATAGGTTAAAATAGAGCTCTAAATTATAGTATTTATATCTTAAGTTAGTTTTATATAAAATTAGTTTTAAAATATCTCCTTATAATAAAGACGTTTTTATACTTAATATTCCTCTTAATAAAAGTAAATATTTAACTATTCTGGCATATTATATTAATAATATACTATTAGAAGCTAATAATTCTACTACTTCTGAGTATATATTAAAATAGGGTGAGACTCTGGATAAACCTCTATTGAAATAGGGTGAGACTCTAGATGGACTTCTATTAAAATGGGGTGAGACCCTGGATAGACTTCTATTGAAATAGAGTGGAATAATAATAATAAAAACAAATAAAAGAACCCTACAAAAAAGTAGCTATAATAGCTATATAGCTGTAGCTATATAGTTATACTAAAAAGGGGTGAAAAACGAAGGGAAAAAAAACTAGCTTTAATTGCTACTATAACTAGCTTACTATATTACAGTTAAATATGTAGCTATATAGGGCTGTAGCCTTATATATAGCTAGTAGCTATATAGCCTCTCTATACAGCCTAGTTAGCTTTATAGCTACCTATAACCTTATAGCCTCCAGGCTTATTATAATCCTCCCTATTTTTGAAAGCCTGCACCCCTGTATATTTAAAAATCCAGACAAAAATAAAAACCTAACTAGCCCCACAGGGTAAAAAAAAAGTTGAAAAACAGATTCAAACCATAGCCTTCAGCTATACGTATATATATATATAACCTTTTAGCTATACTGTTTATTATTTATATTAGTAAACTACTTTTATATATATAAATATTATCTCTCCTAGCTGGAGGTCTATCAAAATTGCTATATATAGTATATACTACCTCTAGAAGTATTCTTCCTCCCCAGAGTAATCTTTCTTTTTAAACTAAGTATTTTTAATATAATCTTATATATATAATAATTAATAAATTATTATAACTATAAAACTATATTCAGTTAGGTTTTATTCTTCTTTTTCGTGAAGCCTTAAGAGCTTTAGAGTAGTATATATATAGCTGTAACGTAACTATAGCTATATATATTACTATAGATTTTATAAAATGATTAATATAGCTATAGCTATTATTTTTATAATTTTTAGGGGTTTATTTAAGGAATCTGTAAGATCTATAGTATCTATAGTATCTATAGGATCTATAGCCTTCGTAGCTTACGTAGCTATAGCATATATAGCTAGCCCTCTTATTACTTTCATTAATTTTCGACGCTTTTACTATATATATAACTATAACTATAGCCTACGAAGCTGTAGTATCTATATAGCTATAGTCTCTATATAATCTATAGTATCCGTAGGATCTATAGTATCTATAGTAATTAAATAAATAGTTATATTTAAACGTAGTTAATAGTATTAGTCCGCAAATAAGTTAGTTAGTCTATTTGTCTAGCAGTAGGTTTATTTAAATAATATAGAAATATTCATCTATTATAACCTAAAAGGAAGTAATAGGTATAAATTCTGGATAGAATCTCTATTAAAATAGAGTGAGACCCTGGATAGACCTCTATTGAAATAGGGTGAGACCCTAGATAGACTTCTATTAAAATAGGGTAAGACTCTAGATAGACCTCTATTAAAATAGAGTGGAATAATAATAATAAAAATCAATAAAAGAACCCTATAAAAAGGGGCTGTAATAGCTATACGACTGTAGCTATATAGCTATACCAAAAAGGGGTGAAAAACGAAGGGAAAAAAAACTAGCTTTAATTACTACTGTAACTAGCTTACTATACTACAGTTAAATACGTAGCTATATAAGGCTGTAGCCTTACGTACAGCCAGTGGCCACGTAGCCTCTCCGTACAGCCCAGTTGGCCTCATAGCCACCTATAGCCTTATAGCCTCCAGGCCTATCATAATATATAGTAATCTTGAAAAGGATATAAATATCTAAGATTTAGGAGAATTTAATACTTTCATAGGTAATAATTTAGTTATTAACAGAAAGAATAAGGTTATAGAAATAAATTAGTTTAAATATACTAATATAATTCTTACTAAATTTAATAAAAAAGATCTCTATAATTTTAATATACCTATAGATAATAAATCTAAATTCTTTAAAAATAAGGATAATACTTCTAAGGAAGAGATATTAAAATATTAAAAAGAAGCAGAGGCTTTATTATATTTAGCCTTAAAAACTAGGCTAGATATTACTCTAGCTGTTACTACTTACTCTAGATTTTCTTTAAATCCTTCTAAAAAATATTTTATTAGTCTTAATAGAATATAAGGTTACTTGAAAAAGAACCTTAATTATAAGTTAATTTATAACTGTAATATTATTAATATCTTTAGTTTTTTTAGGTTTATTAATTCAGATTAAGTAAGAGATATTAATAATAGAAAATCCACTTTAGCTTATATATTTTGCCTGAATTTTTATAATATTATTATCTATAGTTTAACTAAGCAGAAAATAGTAACTTTATCTACCTATAAAGCTGAATATATAGCTCTGGTAGATACTACTAAAGAAGCTATTTACTTATTTAATAACTATAGCTTTATTAATAAATCCTTAGGATTTAGGGTTATTAATAAGCTTATTATCTTTATAGATAATCAATTAGCTAAAAAGCTTACTGAAAATGCTGAATTCTATAAAAAAGCTAAGTATATTAATATTTATTATTATTATATTAGAGATCTTATTAGAGATAATAAAATAAATCTCTATTATATCAATATAAATAATAATATTGCTGACTTTTTGATAAAGCCTTTAGGCTGAGTTAAATTTAATAATATTATTAAGAGGATTTTACAGAATAATTCTAAGAATAATATTCTACCCTCTTATAAAGAAAATAATATTAATTATCTATTTTCTAAAGAATAATCCTTTTCTTTATCTATATAAAGTTTGAGGTTTTTCAGATTTGTCTTTCTTTTTTCTTCAAGTCTTTTCTTTTATACTTTTTATAGTTTTAGGTTTTTCAGATTCTTATTTTCTCTATTTTCCCTATATGGGTTTTAGAGCTTTTACCATTTTTTACTGCTTTTTTAAGCTATGAAATATATTTATCTTATATACCTTATAGGGGGATATTAGAGTTATAGTATTTTGCTATTATTCTTTTTATTCCAAATACTCTATATTAGGTAAATAAGGATTACATATTTTACTTTACTCTTATAACTTTATATTCTCTATTTATTCTAGTAAATTAATTATTAAAGTTAAGATTATTTAATTTTCATTAATTATATTCTAAATTGATTAAACTTTAATATCAGAAAATTTAATAAATGGATCATATAGTAGCTTGTGCGTAAAACGGCTTCCGTTTATCTATTGCATGTGAGGTTAACCTTTCTGAAAATAAACTCTATTTTGATAGATATATCTAGAAGTTCCCACCCACCTTCAGTGGAATTAGAACTTCCTATCTTCATCACTATTTCTACTAATATCAGTACTGTTTTCAGATATTATTCTGAATTCCCTATTCTTCTGTGATTTATTGAGTGCTGAATTCCCTTGACCTATTTACTAGTCTTCTATACTAGTTTAACAGATATTAATACCCCCTATCATAGGGATTATAAAGGAGTATTTAGAATCCACTATTATCTTACCTTAGTTATAAATAGCTGTATAAATTGAAGGGGAATTCTAATTCTATTATAAAGATATAGATATAGAAGAGTAATAGATTATAGAATACTTAGCTTTCGCAAGCTTTTTAGTTTATCCTATCATTAAGAAGTTTATAAAGATTCTTAACTCTATAACCTTAGTGGTTACTTTCAGCTATATATATTAAGCTCTAGCCTTACTAAGACTTTCACTATATAGATTAGTACTATAAAATCTTCGTCTACTGTAAGGTTAAATATTACAACCGGAAGTATAATTATCTATAATAATAGGTAATTTTATTACTATTTAAACTAGTTATAAGTTAGTATTAGTATAAATGCTATTACTGGGTAAACTTTACAGTTAGAACTATATATAGAGTGAAGAGCTTAGGTACTACTACAGATACAAAGCAAAAGTAACTAAATCCTTAATAATAATCTTATAAATATCTCTAGAATTATTATTTAAACTTTCTACTTCCTTATATTATAGAAGGAAGTAGTAATAGATAGATACTAAGATATCTACTATATAAAAGTTAAATATATATTAATTATAAAAATCTCTTCTCTCCTTAAGAAAGTATCTTATTAACTAGTAACTGAATCTACTATAAATATAATACGTTTTATTAAATTAGCTATATAAGGTAGTAGAGGTTAAGTAATATCCTCCTCTAAATAATACTCAGAAGTTTTCTTAATAGCTATATCTATATCCTCAGTAAGAGCTCTAAAGTAAGTTATATTTTTAGTTGGTCTAGTATTAACTTACACTAATTAATAGAGATTCCTCAGGATTATTAATATCCTTAAGTATATATTAAGATATTATAAAAGAGAGGCTTATAGTTATACTAACTGTAAATTATAATTAGTTATAGACTTCCTCATATATTACTATAAGGTTAAAGAGAGTTAACTAATATTCTAATACTTCTCAGTATATACTTAAGAGGTAGTTTCAGAAGCTAAAATTAGTATACTTTTTTTAAAGGAAAAATGCTCTAAATATATATTAGCTTAGTAAAAAGAATCTTAAATACCTTCTTTCTTATTTTATTTTAGTTATTAATAATAGTTTTTCTGAATATTATATTATACTAGTTAGTAAGATAAACCTATTAACTTTTATTACTTTCAAAATAGATCTTAATATAGAAAACTATATTATGAAATATTATAAAATTAAGGAGGTTACTAAGATAGTTAAAATAGTATTTAAGAACCTAATCTTTCAGTATAATTCAAAAGACTTTAGTCTATATATAGTTAGGTATATCTAACTTCAGATAGTAATTTGTAAACATATAGATTTTTAATTTAAAACTATTATAGAGAGCTTCTCTATACTTTATCTTAGAACTATATATCTTTATAAAATTAGTTATATTTTTAGCTATTAGTATATCTATAAGTAGAAGTCTAGTCTCTTAGTAATTATTTATAAGATTAATATATAAGAGAGAAGCTACAGAAAGTAAAGTAGGAGGTTTATACTGTTAATTCTAGTTATAAAGAGGTTATTAATTTTATTAATCTCAAATATCCTATTATTCAAGTTATTTTTATTATTAAGATACTATATTTATTACTAATAATAGTAGGGGGATTACAGATCTTTCAGCTTATTAAGATATCCCTTAAAATTAATTCCTTAAAGTAGCTAGATAAATATTAACTTTTATAAAATCTTAATAAGTTACCTTTTATTACTACTTCTAGAAAGTAAAATATATTCACTAAGTAAAGATAATATTTTGAAGAAAATCTAGTTAACTATTAACAAGTATTTTAAAGCTTTATAATTTTACTACTCTATCTTAAATTTCTTCTTTAGTCTATAGGATAAATTTATCTTACTTTATTAAATTTATAAGAATTTAGTAAATCTATTTACCTTTTATATTAACCTTAATACTATAGATAATAAGGGTATTCTATAAATATTAAGGTAGTTATTTATCCACAATAGCCTATACCCCCTCTAGTTAGTCTTCAAAATTATCTTTAAAAGAATTCAGAAGGTTTCCACCAAAAATATAATTATAAATATATATTTCTTTAATCTATATAATCAAGTTATTAATTTAGTTAGAGTTACACTTTATAGTTAGATTAAATACCTTTTATTTACTAAAGATCCTAATATTAAGAAGAAGCTTCAGTTTTATCAGTATTCTTACTTCTAAAAAAGTTATATTACTTATATTACTTTATATACTAAGATTTTCAGAACATCGTCTAAGTTTTATTAATTTACATATTTTACTTATTATTTCCTAATTATAAGGAAACCATAAAAAGATATAAATTAGAGGAGAGAGGAAAGAGAGAAATAGAAAACTTTATTTTTACTATTTACTAATTCTATTTATTAATATTATATAGGTAAGATTTAAATTTAGAGGGAGGAATTATCTGCTAGTTAAGTAAGGAAAGAGAGGAAAGAAAATAGAAGAATAAAGGAAAGAAAAAAAGAAATATAAAGAAATTCAGAAAGGCTTAAGATACTATAAATTCCTTTATTATAGAAGTCTAGTAAATCTTATGATAGAAATATTTAATAAATATACTTATATAAAATTTATTTAGAACTTTTTCTATAAGTAAATGTTAAATATAGATAAGTATCTAGCTACCAGAATTAAAATATATTAGTATAATTATGAAAGAAATATTATCTTACTTTAAATTAAGTAAGACGTTATTATTAAGAATATCTAAATAAATTAAGAGATTAGTAACCTTACTTTAAATTAGACCTAATAATCTTTTATTACTATTTCTATCTAAATAAACTTTACTAATCTACAGTAAGTAGTAATAGTAAAGTTAACTACTAATCAATATTAATTCCACTAGGAAAAAGTATATTATATATATTATTATATATAGTATACTAATAAAGTTAAAGATATGAATATTTATAGTGCGTAGCCTATAGGCTATATATAAGCTAGATCTAAATACCTTAGGTAATTAGTTACTAATTATCTGGCAGTTAGAAATACCTAGTAGCTAGTTATTACTAGTAGTAGTAGTCTCCACCACTAGGCTGCACTATATAGTCGGCATGCTGTGGGGCCCTAATAGCTCCGTAGCTATTACACTACTAATAGTAATTTATACTATAGTTCTTCTATACTGAATGGAATTCCCTATATCTCTATATTATCTTATATATAAAGATCCTATAGCTACTAGATACCCTACAAAACGTTCCTTAAATTCTATAATTCTAATAGATTATAATATATAACTATAATATATATAGAAGTATTTATATCTAGAGATAAGCTAAAAGAGATTTCTAAAATTCCTACTAATATCTAACTAGTTAGACTATAATGTATTAATAAATTTTATTACTAATTTACCCCCTATAAACTTATAAAGTAACTATTACCTCTAGGTTATTATAGATTAACTAAAAAAAACCTCTATACTAAAGGAAATAGATATAATAGAGGTAGAGATATATATTCAGTAGTTCCTTAATTACTACTATAAGTTATATAGAATATTATACTTTATTATAAATAATAGAAAGTCTAACTAAGTAAGTTACTTTTAGAAGGAATTCTACAGACTAATAAATATTATATACCTATTAAATATTAATTACTACCTATAAACTAATAGAAGTATAAAATAATATAACTAGAAGGTTTGAGTAATTTTAAGAATATTTATATACTAATGTCAGGATAACTAAAGTAACCTACTGTCTATTATATATTTAACCTTCAGTAACTAGTAGTATAACATAATTAAGATTATACTTTTCTTTATAAATTATAGATATTATATTAATCCTATCCTAATTACTAAAAAGTATATACAACTATCTAATAGTTGTGAGGCTACTATTTACTAACTAATTAAGAGGATATACTTAATAATAATATATATTTATAGTAAAATAATAACTACCTAATAGATATTAGACACTTAGGTAAATATAATCCAATCTCCCGCGGATTAATATTAAGTTAATAATAAGATATAATTCAATATCTCTAACTATAAGTTACTACGATTAAGCTGGAAGCTAACCTAATGATACTATAAATATATAATAGTAAAGATCTTATTACTATGTATTATTAAGCTAAATATACTAAGATTTATTTACCTATAGTTTTATATAAATATTTTCCAGAGAGTTACTATTAATTCACTATCTAGATAGATAGTTACTAATTTCTAGCTACCTCTACTAGTAGGTAATGATAGGGAAACTAAATAGCTAATTAAATATATTTTTACTATAAGAATATACTAAATAGAGAGAGGATACTACTAAGAGGCTCTTATAAAGTAGAAAGAATATATAAACTTAATATAAAAACTAGTTGATATTATAGAGAATATAGTATTATTAGAATAATATAAAGAGAAATATAAGCCTATTATAGAGAATAATAGTAATTTAGTTTATAGCTTCCAGCTGAGTAGCAGCTAGGAAGGAGGAAGGTAATATTATAAGCTATATCTAGATATCTAGTTAGAATTATATCTATATATCTGAAGCTAACCCTCTCGTTCGGGTGGAACTTTAGTAAGCTCTATATAATATTATATATACAGACTGTTCTATATACTTATAAAAGCTTCTCTTTTACTTCTTAGTTCTAAATAAATAGTATTTTACGCTACCTTCCAGTTAAATAAACCTGAGTCCAGCCCTTCACTATTAGTTATTACTTAATGAATTAAAATTACTTTCCTAATATTAATAATACTTTGAAATTAACTTTCTCTATTATAAAGTAATATATAACTATAACTATAATAGTTTTAGACTAGTTAGATTTTATTCTACTTATATTAATATTTACTTTACCTACTACTATAACCTTAATTTAGTATATTATATTATGAATAATATTAATATAAGTTTATATAATAAATATATAATATATAAGGTTTTGAAGTATTATAAATATAAATGTTCATATTAGCTATTATATATAATATATTATAAATATATATATTTGTATTTATATGAGATATTATTAGTTTAATCGTCAGAATAATCGCACGCCGTACGTAGTCTCGTCGTATGGATATTGAAATGGGGTGAGACTCTGGATAGACCTCTATTGAAATAGGGTGAGACTCTGGATAGACCTCCATTAAAATGGAGTGGAACAATAACAACAAAAACAAATAAAAGAACCCTACAAAAGAGTAGCTATAACAGCTATATAGCTGTAGCTATATAACTATACTAAAAAGGGATAAAAATAACGAAGGGAAAAACTAGCTTCTATTTTACTGCTATAACTAACTTACTATATTATAGTTAAATATGTAGCTATGTAGGGCTGTAGCCTTATATACAGCTAGTAGCTATATAGCCTCTCTATATAGCCTAGTTAGCCTCATAGCTACCTATAGCCTCATAGCCCCCAGGCTTATTATAATCCTCCCTATTTTTGAAAGCTTGCGTCTCTATATATTCAAAAATCCAGACAAAGATAAAAACCTAACCAGCTCCGTAGGGTAAAAAGAAAGTCGAAAAATAGATTTAAACTATAGCTCTCAGCTATATATACGTATATATATAACTTCTTAGCTATGAAACTTTTATTATTTATACTAACAAACCACTTTTATATATATAAGTATTACCTCCCCTGGCTGGAGGTTTATTAAAGTTGCTATATATAGTATATACCACCCCTAGGAGTATTCTTCCTCCCTAGAGTAATCTTTCCTTTCGAACTAGATATTTTTAATATGGTCTTATATATGTAATAATCGATAAATCGTTGTAACTATAGAGCTATATTCGGTCGGGTTTCATTCTTCTTTTTCGTGAGGCTTTGAGGGCCCTAGGGTAGTATATATGTAGCTATAATATAGCTATAGCTATACATATTACTATAGGTTTTATAAATTGATTAATATAGCTGTAGCTATTATTTTTGTGATTTTTGGGAGTTTATTTGAGGGACCTGTAAGATCTATAGTATCTATAGTATCTGTAGGATCTATAGTTTTTATAGCTTACGTAGCTATAGTATATATAGCTAGCCCTCTTGTTACTTTCGTTGATTTTCAACACTTTCGCCGTATATATAGCTGTAACTATAGCCTATAGAAGCTGTAGTATCTGTATAACTATAGCCTCCGTATAATCTATAGTATCCGTGGGATCTGTAGTATCTGTAAGGCTGTAGTAATTAAATAAATAGTTATATTTAAACGTAGTTAATAGTATTAGTCTGTAAATAATGTAGGTGAGTTAGTTTATTAGCCTAGCAGCAGGTTCATTTAAATAGTATAGAAGTATTCACCTATCATAACCTAAAAGGAAGTAATAAGCATAAA
The DNA here is from genome assembly GCA_001693025.2 of Colletotrichum lindemuthianum. NCBI lineage: Eukaryota > Fungi > Ascomycota > Sordariomycetes > Glomerellales > Glomerellaceae > Colletotrichum > Colletotrichum lindemuthianum. The sequence continues at coordinate 53,697 of MASP02000682.1, read as the reverse complement.
TCCTGGATAGAATCTCTATTGAAATAGGGTGAGACCCTGGATGGACCTCCATTAAAATAGGGTGAGACCCTGGATAGACCTCTATTAAAATAGGGTAGAATAATAACAACAAAAACAAACAAAACAACCCTACAAAAGAGTGGCTGTAACGGCCATATAGCTGTGGCCGTATAGCTATACTAAAAAGGGATGAAAATAACGAAGGGAAAAACTAGCTTCTGTTTTGCTGCTGTAACTGGCTTGCTACGCTACGGTTAAATACGTGGCTACGTAGGGCTGTAGCCCTACGTACAGCCAGTAGCTACGTAGCCTCTCTATATAGCCCAGTTAGCCTCATAGCCACCTATAGCCTCATAGCCCCCAGGCCCATCACAATATAAACTAGTATTCTGGTTTTCAGTTATTATTATTACTATATTATATAGCGTACGGCGCCATATAAGACTCTAGATCTACAGTATAGTAATTACTTACTAATTACTACGCCATTAGGCTACAGCTAGTATTAGGTACTAGGTATCTATAGCTAGTAGGCTATAGAGAGTATACTGCTATATATATAGTAGTATATATAGTTACTATATACCCTATAGTATAATATAATTAATACTAGTAGCTTTTCTTTTTACTATATATTATAATACCTATCTATTTATATACAAAATAATATTTTTTATAATCTATATTTTTTTACCTCAATAATATCTTAATATCTATTTATCTACTCCACTTAAGTTACCTATTCCTCTATTAAAATAGTTATATAGTTTAAATTAATAAGTTTCTTGAGAATATAATTCAGAATATACTTTATGAAGATATTAATAATATTATTATCTCTATTAATTTACTACACCTTATAGAATTTACAGTATTTATATAACTATCTTAATATTATAATATTAATTATTAACTATTTCTCTTTAGTAATACTAAGCTTTATAAGGTATTTATAAAGTAAGTATTAATTAGTATATATAATAGTTAGAATCTAAGGAAGCTTTTAATACTTAAGAATCTTCTTAAGTAATATAGCTAGAATATAGAAAAAATCTACACTAGCCACTATAATATAAATCTTTAAGGTAAGTATACGTCTAATAACTTTCTTGCTTTTAGTGGATAAATAGTATATAGAATTACTATAGAAGTTAAAGTTACTATCGCTAATTATAATCTCTTAACCTAGAATTAATATAAATTCTAATTAAAATAAGAAGTTAATATTTTTAGCGAAAAGGCTATTAATAAAAATATAAATATACACCTTAGAGGGATTAAGTAGCAAAAAGTTAAGACTTCAGTTAAGATACTCTATTTACCATTTAAGCTATTTATTAAGTATAGCAGTATTATTACTTAAAAGTTATTCTTTTTATATTATATATAAGAGGTTCAATAAAGCCTCTAGTTAGTATATAGAGGTAAGATATATTCTATATATATATTATTTAATATATACCTTCTTAAATACCTTAGGTATAGTATATATATTAATAAAGGCTAACTTTTACCTTTAGTACTTTTAGTATAAAGAGAGGTAATTACTATAAAGTAATAAGATATCTCTATTAAACGTAAGGAATATAATCTCTAAGAGTATAATCTTTAGCTTTACTTTAAATAAGACTTTTTTAAGCTTCTTATCTTCTTAGTAAGAAAATACTATATTAGAGAGACTGAAAGTATTATTAGTTTATATACTAATAAAACTAAAATATTATTTTAAGTATATAAGATAAAGAAATATAGGTTATATATTAGAGTCTCTATTCATAAATCCTCCTTATAGTATATAAAATAAGTTACTTACTAGTAAGTTTCAGCTTTAGTAAAGCTATAAAGTAACTTAATAATAACTATTATAGAGTCTGGAGAATATTACCTTTTAGAACATAAAAGGTAGTTTAGCTATAATATGCTTTATAAACTTTATTCTTACTTAAATATAAACTTAAGTCATATTATAAAGCTATATTTTTATATTTTTATATTTAAGAAGAGTTAAGATTATAGTTAAAATTAACTACTAGCTACTCTATTAGATTATGAGTAATTACGTTAGAATCTTAAATTTACTATAGTCTCTAAAGTTTTAAACTATAGGGTTTAACGTTTTATATATCTTATTAGTATTCTTCTTTTTAACCTTATTAATAATATAAAATTTAAAATAATTATAACTTTTATAGAGGATAAAGGTATACTAAATAATCTTTATAATATTATTATTAATAATATTCTTAATCCGTTTTTTGATTAGCTTTTTAACTAGTAAACTAGATATTATAGTTATATCTTTTGTATAGAAGGTAAGTAAGAATACTAAATCTAACTACTTCTTAGCTATAAGGTATACTATAAAATAAGGCTTTTAGCTAAGCTCTAGAGGTAGTAAACTAACTATATACCTATAAGTTATAAGATTTAGAGGTATTAGCTTAATCTAAGGTATTTAAGGTGGAGGTAGTATATTACTAACGACTTAAGGAGGAAGAGTATTATTATTTCTTAAGGTAGAAGTAATATAAGATATTAGCTATATATTTAGGATCTTAAGGATAGCTGTAAATAAACTTAGAGTAACTATATAGAATTATAAATTCCTATTTACTAATAAGTTAATTAGAAACTCTTAGTTTAGTTAGGAGTTAGTATATAAAGCTATAAATAGTAACTTTTTTAAAGTTATAATTACCACTATATTTTTATTAATTTTTTATCTATTACCTTTAAAATATTATTTTATAGCTGTTAATTAAAACTCTTTAGGGCTATAAAGTAGCTTAAGAATATAAGTTTCACTATAGGTAGTAACAAGAAAGTATAGCCTTTACTAGCCCTTTTTCTCTTATTATATATATAAGAATGTTTGAAGTAGAAGGATTATTATATAAGAGGTATTAAAGCTATTATATATTACTAAAGTGGTATTAATAGTATATTTAGTATACTTATAGTAAACCTCCTCTGTAGTTTTATATATAACTTAGGTTGAGGTAATAATATCCAGAGAGGAAGCTAAATCTTCCGTAAGGTGTAGATATACTCTTAAAATAAGCAGTATAAATATAAGGCTATTTAGGCTAGTAATATTATTAATTACCTTATAGGCTACCTAAAAGAATACCTCTTAAGTAATAGTAGGTAGCTCTATATAATAAATCTCATATATATAGCAGAATAGTATATAGTAATATTCTATTTTACCGATATTATTATATATTTTAATAAATATAATATAAACTATTCACTTTATAGTTTTTACTTCTAATCTTAAGTTTTTAGATTGAAAGATTATATCTATATTAGTAGTAATAAAATTAGGAGGATTTTAGTATATATTAATCTAATATACTTTAAGAGTCTTCTATATTACTTTCGCTAAGATATTAAGTAAACATCGAGTGATATTAAATACTATAGTAATATTAATAATATAGAGTATATTCTAGTTATTAATATAGATAATATTAATAACAACCTTAAAGTTAAAGTTAATATTACCTTAAATAGTAAATTGAAAATAGAAGGAGGAAATACTATATATTTAGTAGTAGTAGTAATATCTTTTAAAAGCTTTAAGAGTATACTATTTAACTGGATGTTCTACCTTATTAAGAATATTATAAAGATATCTTACAGTTAGGTATCTAAAATAATAGTGAAGTTTTTGTATCTCTATCTCTATAAGATATATAGAGGTAATAATTCTCTCTTTATTAAGAAATATCTATAGATACCTCTATTTTCAAATAATAAATATACTCTTCTTACCCTAATGGAGCTTATTATAGATATTATTGAATATAATATTAAAGTGATTTATATCTATAAGATAGAGATAGAAGGATATATTATAAAGAATAATATAAAATATAATAACGTTAAGTAGCGTAAATGTATTGACTACTCTAAATGTTATAATAGAAGTAGCTTCTCTAAAGTTTATTATAACTAATTTACCTTATAGAGGCATAAGAATAATAGAGGAAATAACTAACTATTTTAATATAGTAAACTGGAAGTATTTAGTACTTAAGAAGCTAGTAGTATCCAAATTAGATAGAATATCTTAAAATATAATATTTAAGTAGTAGTCTTTAAGTATAAAATTATATATAGAGGTAGTAATATTATTTATAAGTTTACTATTACTAGCAGTATTTTTAGTAAGAGTATAGATTATTATTTAATCTTAGATAATTCTGGTAATTTTACCTCTATCTAAAGTAATAAGTTTTTTACTGTAAAATAATATGAAAAATATTTCTTGAAGTAGATTCTGCAGAATAATCTTCCTTAAAATTAATATCTATTTAGTATTATATAATAATATTTTTATCAGTATCAACCTCTAGTAAAATCTCAAAGCTATTATTATTAAGATTATTAATATTTTTATAGCTTATAAGGAAAACTTAGTATACTACTATAAAGTATACTATAAGGTTAGTAGTTAACTTATATTTATTATATAAAATATATCTCTCCTTAAGAGTATACGTTTTAGACTAATAACTGAATTTACTATATATATAGTATTTTTACTTAGTATAGCTATATATAAATACTAGAAGTAGGTAATAGCTACCTGGAATATAAAGTTATATATATATAGAAGTATAACTATAATCTTAAGGGTTACTTTGAGGTAAGTTATATATGTAGTTAGTTTAAAATTAGTTTCTAGCTACCCTCTAGTAGTTATCTCTATTATCTTATATATATTATATTTTTTAGATTAACATAGTGTTACTTATAGTAGATTATAACTAGTTATAGAGTCTCTAAGAGGTTAATATAGAATTAGAAAAAATTAACTAGTATTCTAGTATATTATAGTATATACTAATAAGCTGGAGGTAGAGAGTATTATCCATTTAGATATTAGCTGGAAAAGCTTTTTAAATATATATAAGCTTTAAGATAAGGAACTTAAAAGCCTTCTTTTTACTTTTATTAAGATTCTCAGCTATAATACTTTAAAAGGTAATATTTTACTAATTAGAGAAGTAAAGCTATTAATTCTTATTATTCTTAAAGTAACTTTTAACTTTTGAAACTATTTAGTTATATATAAAGTTAATATTTAAGTTACTTAAATAGTCAAAGTAAAACTCAAAAATATTATCTTTAAGTATTATTCAAAATAACCTTATCTATATATACTATAAAATACTAAACTTAAAGTAGTAATAACGAAAAATATAGATCTTTAACCTAAAGATATTATAGAGACCTCTACTATACTTTATATTTTAATTATATACTTTTATGAAGTTTATAGTATATTTAGTAGATATATTATTAAAAGGGATAGTAGTAATAGTATATAGGGGATATTTCTAATATCTAGATTAATCTCAGCTGTAGTTCTAGTAGTTCACTTAACGCTAGAGAGACTCTAAGATAGTTAAATAGGAAGCTAGTAAGACTAATAGTTATAATAGAAGTTTCTCACCTAAAGCTTTATATATATAAGCTAGTTAGTTTGGCAGTAAATATCTTTCGTTAACTGCTTATAGTAAGAGTATTATTAGTATAGTATTTTTAATCTTAAGTGGAATATTATAGAGAGGTAATATAAAATCTAACTTAACTATTATAAAGTTATTAAGTTACTTAGAATACCTTTTAAAGTTAGTTTTCAATATAATATACTATCTTAAAATATTATTAATTTTCTTAAGAGTTTATAGGGTAAACTTACTCTATTAAGTAAGTTAACTTATAATAAAATAGATCTAGTTACTATTTAGATTTAATTTTAATACTATAAGCTATAAGGTAGTTTCTAAAATAGTAGACTATATTAATATTAGTAAGTTACTATATTATAAGAAACTATTCTTTAAAATTAGTTTTAAATTTAATATTAGTAAGTTACTATATTATAAGAAACTATTCTTTAAAATTACTTTCAAATTTCTGAAAATATTCTAAATTATAGAATTCTATATAGATATAAAAGACTATCTAGTAGGCTAAGAATATAGAGATTATGATAAAATCATTCTTTATGATATTATTATAATTAATCTTAAGGATTCAGCTAAAGAGAGATGGGTTAATATATTAATAAGATTTTATAGAAATTAAAATACTTACTAGTAAGGTTATTCTGAAGATAAAGATACCTATAATAATTATCTTACTTAAAGAGGTTAATTTAGATATTATTATAAAAGTAACAAAAATATAAAGTAAGGAGGAATTATTAATCTTTTACTAAATTTATATAGAGAGATAAAATGTTACGGGCTATATTTAGATGTCCAGCTAGAGCTATGCCTAAGTATCTGAAGCTAACTCCCTCCCTCGGGTGGGACCCCAGTGGGCTCTATATAGTATTATATATACAGACTTTTCCATACACTCGTAAAAACTTCTTTTTTACTTCTTAATTCTAAATAAATAGTATTTACGCTACCTTCTGGTTAAATAAGCTTAGGTTTAGCTCTTTATATATTTAGAATTTAGTTTTATTTATTATATAGATAACATTAAATAGAATGTAGCTTCCTACTAATTAAGTATATAATCTAGTTAAATGCAGCTCCTAAGATATAATACTATATAATAGGCAACTAATATAAAGAATAATAGAGGGTACTAGAGCCCCCCAGGATACTTCTATAGGTAGTAACCTTATAAGTAAACTACTTTAGTAGTAATTATAGTATATTTTAAATTCTCTCTACTAGAGGATTAATAAGCTCTTATATAAGTTAGCGAAACGAGACACTATAGTAGGTAGTAACCTCCAGATAGCTACTATAACAGACACCTCTAACTTACATTAGAATGCTCTAGTAACCTCCAGAATGATGTCTATTAAGATAACAGCCCTTAAGGTTAATAATATTACTATATTCCCACTAGTAGCTAACTACTAGAGGAAGCTTCTTCCCTTACCTTTAAAATTTTCAGGTAAGTAGAAGGAATACTAAATATAAGCTTAATAGATAAAAACTAAGCTTAAGATTAATTACTACTTTTTTAATAATAATTAGAAATATTAATACCTAATTTATTCCTATTTAGACTTTAGTTTTTAATAGATAATTAAAACCTTCTATATAGTAGGAGAGCTAGAAAACTTCTATAATCTAAATAATTTTATAAGTTACTTAGATAGAACTTATCTAGATCCTAATAGTTAGCCTTACGTTATTATCTAGCTATAGAACCTCAGATAGAAGGAAAATGAACGCCTAACTACCTTTTTATTTTAATTTAAAAAAACTCTAACTAATACTAAAGGATATATATAACTAAATATAGTTTAGATCTCCCTACTAGAAGCTACCTTACTCTCCCACTTTAAGAAGTTATTTATTATAATTAACCTTCCTATAGAGTATAGATTTTAGTTATCTAAAATTGAAAATATAGCTTAGAAACTTAAATATATAAAGGAAGTGTCAGTATACTACTAGCTGCCCCACTAGAGACTTACTACTTATAATATAGAGAGTGATATTATAATAACTAAGGTAGTTAAGAAGTAATAATAACACTAAAGCTCTAGTAGCTCCTCCTCTACCCCTAAGGAACGCTCTAGAGACCGTTAGGATACTTACTAATACTTTAAATATAGTAAGAAGGGCTATATCTGCAGGAACTATAGAGCCTGAAAATATAAGAAAACTAGTATAAAGGTTGTAAAAGCTAGAGCTACTCTAGATTACACTAGAGATAACTAGGGGGATAACACTACTCCACTTAGTAATAGTAAGAATTCAGGAAAAAAGTAACTCTAGAGTGAAGTTAAGCCCTAAAGCTAACTAAAGTAGAAGTAATAAAATAGGGGAAATAATAGGAAAAAGAACAGGTAAGTAACTAGTAGTTAGCTACTATTCAGACTAGAATTAATAGAAGTTACTCTATTAATATACTTATTAATATAGACTGTAATATCTATATTATTATTAATATTTCCTTTATAAAGAAACTTCACTTCTTACTAATTAATAAGTTAAAAAAATAAATAAGAAGATATACTACTAGGCTGTCACTTAGTAATACCTAGGGGGTAACTATCCTGACTTTAGAAGTTAGTAGCTATATATAGAAAATCTATATTTATATTATAGAGAGCTTATAGCTACTCTTATATTTCAAGCAGCTATAAATAGAGGATAATTATATTATCTATAATACTGGAGCCTAATAGATAACACACAGGAAGGGTAGTATAATAGTATACTTAGAATATTAAAATAAGTTAGTATAGCTTAAAGAGATCCAGTTAGCTTAGCTACTTAATGCTAATTTATTTATATTTATCTATCAGTATACTATACAGCATACTAGTGAGGCATTAAGTTCCTACTAGATTATATCTATTAGTCTAATAGATATTAAGAAAGTATTAACCTTAAAGGTAGAGGTGGACTTAAGGGATTATATCTCTATAAATATCTTAAAGGAATTCCCAGATTTTTTCTATTTAGATTTAGTATACTAACTACCTCCCAGCTAGTTAGGGATAAATTACTATATCCTATTAATCCCTAATAATAAAAGATAGGAACTAGACCTCCTATAGAGACCCCTCTATAGTATATTATAGGAGAAGCTTCTAATATTTAAGAAAACTCTAGAGGATTTACTTAATAAGAAATTTATTAAAGTAAGTAGCTTCTCTACTAATATCCTAATCTTCTTTATAAGAAAGCTAGATAGAGGAATATATTTCTATATAAATTATAGAGCTTTTAATATAATTATAAAGAAAGATTATTATTTCCTCTTCCTTATATTAGAAACTCTCTAGAAAGTTACTACTACTTACTAATATACTAAGTTTAATATTATTATTATATTCTATAAAATTAGAATTAATAAAGTAGATTAGGAGAAAATAGTTTTTTAGATATATTATAATCTCTTTAAATAGATAATATATCCTTTTAGACTTACTAATATTTTCACTATATTTTAATAGTATATTAATAGCTACCTATAACAGTTTCTAGATAATTTTATTATAATATATATTAATAATATCCTTATTTATATTAATAACTTACGAAAAAAATATAAGGAGAAAGTCTACTAAATATTTAGCTACTTTACTAATATAAATTTTAAATTAGATCCTAAGAAATATAAATTCTCAGTTACTACAGTTAAGTATATTAAGTATATTATAATAGCTAAAAAAAGCCTCTCTTATAATTCTGAGAAGCTAGAAACTATTACTAACTAACTTCCTTCCAGTTTACTAAAGAATATCTACAGTTTCTTTAGGTTTATAAACTACTATAAAATCTTTATATTTCAGTATAATGTTATTATAAAATTTTTAAACTGCCTAACTTAGAAGTTAGTTCCCTTTAACTAGAAACTAAAATAGTAAGAAACTTTCCTCACACTAAAATAACTTTTCACTATAGAACTAATCCTATAGATATTTAATCCTAACGTTTTAATAATAATAGAGATAGACTATTTAGAATATATTCTAGGAGGTATATTAACTTAAGCTAATAAAGTTGGAGCGAGGCATCTAGTAACTTTCCACTCTTAATGCTTAACCTCTATAAAGTTTAATTACCTAATCCACAATAAGGAACTCCTTATAATACTAAAATATTTTTAGGTATAGAGGGTAGAGCTGTAAAGTACTAAGAAGTTTAAGATTCTTACTGGCCATAAAAACTTTAAGTATTTTATAAAGAAATAATAACTTACAGAGAGGTAGAACTAGTAAGTAGAGAAATTATCTTAATATAATTTTTACCTTAAGTATTAGCTAGATACTTAAGTAGTAGCCTCTAATATCCTCTCCCAGAAGGAATAGGATACTCCTAAAAAGTAGAATAATAAGAAGTAATAAGGATAGATAATATAGATTATCCTGGATGTTACTATCCCTATAGAGCCCCAAATAAAATATATAAGTATCATTAATACCTAGGTTTTTAAAGGAAGACTAAATCTGTAAGAGATATAAAACTATATTACTAAAAGAAACTCTTTATACTAATAGATCTTTATAGTAATCTAGTAGGGGGAGCGTAACTTCCCCCCTAACTTCTATATTAAGGTCTAGATTACTAAGTATACTATTAATATACTAAAATAGCTTACCTTCAGAGAGAGACTTTAGATACTAAGTAGTAAAAAAAGTAATAGCCCCCTTAATAAACTTAAGATTAAGCTAATATAAAAGTTATATAACTTCTCCCCTATAGGCTACCTAGAGCGTAATAGTATACTAAAGATTATAAGCTAATAGTTCTACTAGTCTAGATAGTTACAGAATATCCACTAATTTATATATAACTATAATATATATAGAAGTATTTATATCTAGAGGCAGATTAAGAAAAAATTCTTAAAACTCCTACTAATATTTAACTAGTTATACTCTAATCTATTAATAAACTTTATTACTAACTTACCCCCCACAAAAAAATAAGGTAGTTATTACCTCTAAGTTATCATCAATTAACTAAGTAAAGCCTCTATATTAGAAGAGATAAATATAATAGAGGCGGAGGTATATACTTAATAGTTCCTCAGTTACTACTATAAGTTCTATAGAATACTATACTTTATTATAAGTAATAGAGGGTCTAACTAAGTAAGTTATTTCTAGAAGGAGTTCTATAAGTTAATAGATATTATATACCTACTAAGCACTAGTTACTACCTACAGACTAATAGAATTACAGAATAATATAACTAGAAGATCTAAATAGTTTTAAGGGTATTTACCTATTAGTTTTAGGATAACTAAAGTAACCTACTACCTATTATATAGTTAGCCCTCTATAACTAGCAGTATAGTATAATAGAGACTATACCTTTCTTTATAGATTATAAGTATTATATTAACTCTATCTTAGTTACTAAGGAGTATGTAGAACTACCTAATAGTAGTAAAACTGCAGCCTACTAGTTAGTTAAGAGAATATAGTTAGTAATAATATATATCTATATAGAGATAGCTGCCACCCAGCAGAAGTCAGAAACTTAAGTAAATAAAACCCAGTCCCCTACAGATTAATACTAAGTTAGCAATAAGGAATAGTTAAATATATCTAACTATAAGTTACTAAAGCTAAACTAAAAGCTAACCTAGCTATATTATAAGTATATAATAGTAAAGATCCTCTTACTGTATATTATAAAACTAGATACCCTAAGATCTATTTATTTACAGTTTTATATAAATTTACTTTAGAAAGCTACTACTAATCTACTACCCAGGCAGGTTAAAATTAATAGCTAGCTACCACTATTAGTAGATAATAACGGGGAGGTTAAATAGCTAGTTAAAAGTATTCTTACTGTAAGGATATACTAAGTGGGGAGAGAGTACTAATAAGAGGCCCTCATTAAATAAGAAGGATATATAAACTCTATATAGAAGCCTATTAACGTTATAATAGATATAGTAGCCCTAGAGCAGTATAAGGTAATATATAAGCTGATTGCGGATAATAATAGAGACTCAGCCTACAGCCTCCAGCCGGGCGGCAGCTGGAGAAGAGGGGGGTAATGTTACAGGCTATATCCAAATGTCCAGCCAGAGCTATACCCAGGTATCTAAAACTAACTCCCTCCTTTAAGTGGGGCCCCAGTAAGCTCTATATAGCACTATATATACAGACTTTTCCACACACTCGTGAAAATTTCTCTTTTACTTCTTAGTTCTAAATAAATAGTATTTACGCTACCTTCTAGTTAAATAAACCCAGATCCAGCCTTTCACATAAAGAAAGAGTTTTCAAGAAGCTATATAAATTTCTTAAGAAATTAAAACTAGAAATACTATAAATCTTAAACGTTAAAAATCTAGTAAAAACTTAAAAAATTTATTATATTTACTAAATATACTCCAAATAGTAATAATAAGGATATAATAGTAATTAACTTCTTATTATTTATATAGAGTATCTTAACTTAACTATTATAAAAGAGAGATTTACTAAGATAATTGTAATTACTACCTAAAAGTATCTTCTTTATAATAATCTCCTTAAGGAAGTTAATATATAATTTAGAGGTTTCTAGTAAGATTCTAGAATAAGGAGGATCTGAAATATCTAAGTAAATAAATTTTGTAATCTTTTACTTTATATAGATTTTAGATATAGAGTTTTATAATTACTTTTTCTAGTATAATAAACTTTACTAATCTGTAGTATAGTAATAATAGTTAGACTAACTACTAATTAGTCTTAGTTTAATCGTCAGAATAATTATATATTATATATAATTTTATTATATATATATAAACTAGTGTTCTGGTTTTCAGTTATTATTATTACTACGTTATATAGTATATAGCGTTATGTAAGGTTCTAGATCTATAGTATAGTAATTACTTACTAATTACTATACTATTAGGCTATAGCTGGCGCCGGGTGCTAAGTATCTGTAGTTAGTAGGCTGTAGAGGGTATGCTGCTATATATATAGTAGTATATATAGTTACTATATATCTTATAGTATAGTATAATATTACAGCTAGCCTTAGATATAGTAGAGGTAAGTCTGTTAGTAGTAAGTTAAGACTATAATATATAAGTAATAATATTATTGTAATACTAATAAGATTAGATTTTTAGAGCTTATAGTAATTAGATATATGTTTAATAAGAGGATTGAGGGATAAAGTTAGAAGTATCTGGAGATAATTATAAAGTTAATTACTGAAAAGCTATAGAAGTCTAACCTTAAGTAAACTTAAGTTTATTCTATATATAAGTTCTAATCCTTAGGGATTAATATCCTAAAGTTAGTTCCTAGTGTGAACTACTTTTAGTATATTAGTTTTAGTATATAAACTACTTATCGCTAGTTAGTCCTTCTTATTATTATATAATTTATATTATAGTTCTTCTATACTAAGTGGAGGTCTCTATATTCCTATATTATCTTATATATAAAGGTTCTGTAACCACTTGAATATCCTATAGAATATCCTCTGAATCTATAGTTCTAATAAGTTATAATATTAGGTTTCCCTCTCAGAGTTTTATCCTTAAAACTAATATAAGTAGGTAGCTTCTTTTTATCTGAATATAGGTTTTTCTTACTTTCTGTTTTTTATTACTAATATTATATTAGGTTATAGTTTTAAATAGAAATCCATTAAGATCTAGATTAAAAATTATAAGTATATTACCTTACTGGAGTTTATATTAAATTATTCGATTAATTCCAATATACTTTATATCCAGTATTTTTATATACAAATTACTTATTATTCTAGTAAGAATTTATTAAGATATTATTTATACATAAAGGCTAAGAAACTTTATAATAGAATACTTATAGCTTCTATTTATAAATCTTCTAAGTTTTTATCTTTTCAGTTTACTGACTTAATATAATATAAAAGTTAAATTCTTAATAGAAAGAGTGAGATAAGAAAGAAGAGAAAGCTAGTAAAGAGTTTCTGCAGCTTTATACTTAGTTTATATAGTTATAGTTTCAGATAACTGAGGCTACTAGTTATTTATTATACCTTTATATAATATAAAGCAAAATTCGTAAGAGATAGTAGAGGCTTTCCAGAGAGGAATATAAGAAGTAAATATAGAGGACAATATTAACTTTATACTGGAAAATTCCCTAGAATAGATATTAAGTATCTATAAGTATTAGGTAGTAAATAATTTATAATTATTAGGTATATCTAATAAGGCTAATTAGAGTTTATTTAGAATTAGAGAGGGTTTTATTAGTTTAAGTTTCTTAATAGATAGTTTTAGTAACCTTTAGTTTTTAAGATATAATATTCTTAAATATAGAAATATTTTTTCTCCTTAAGGTTTTTTAGTTAGCTAATACTTAGGTTAAGAATATTAAATATAAATTAGTTTATTAATCTGGATTATAAATATTATAGTTTATTTATATACTATTACAGGCTATACCTAGATGTCCGGCTAGAGCTATACCTAGATATCTAAAGCTAACCCCCTCGCTTAAGTGGGGCTCTAGTAAGCTCCATATAGTATTATATATATAGACTTTTCTATATACTTATAAAAGCTTCCCTTTTACTCCTTAGTTCTAAATAAATAATATTTTATACTACCTTCTAGTTAAATAAACTTAGGTCTAGCTTTTTATATATTTAGAATTTAGTTTTATTTACTATATAGATAATATTAGGTAGAGTATAGCTTCCCACTAGTTAAGTATGTAATCTAGTTAAACGTAGCTTCTAGGATATAATATTATATAATAGGTAACTAACTAACTAATATAAAGAATAATAGAGGATACTGAAATTTTCTAGAATATTCTTATAGATAGTAACTCTATAAGTAAATTACTTTAGTAGTAGTTATAATATACTTTAAGTTTCCTCTAGTAGAGGATTGATAAGCTTTTATATAAATTAGTAAGATAAGATATTATAGTAAGTAGTAATCTCTAGGTAGTTACTATAATAGATATCTTTAGTTTACACTAAGATATTTTAGTAACCTCCAGAATAATATCTCTTAGAATAATAACCTTTAGGGTTAATAATATTATTATACCTCTATTCTTAGCTAACTATTAGAGAAGGTTTCTTCATCTACTTCTGAAGTTTTGAGGTAAGTAGAAAGAATACTAAATATGAACCTAATAGATAAAAGCTAAGCTTAAGATTAACTACTATTTCTTTAATAATAATTAGGAATACTAATACCTAGTTTACTCCTACTAAAACTTTAGTCTTTAGTAGGTAATTAAGATTTTCTATATAGTAAGAAGGTTAGATAACTTCTATAATCTTAGTAATTTTATAAGTTATCTAGATAGAATTTACCTAGATCTAAATAACTAACTTCACACTATTACCTAACTATAAAACCTTAGATAGAAAGAAAATAAATAGTTAATTATCTTTCTACCTTAATTTAAAAAGACTCTAGCTGATACTAAAGAATATATATAGTTAGATATAATTTAGATCTCCCTACTAGAAGCTACTTTACTCCTCTATCTTAAAAAGTTACTTATTATAATAAATCTTTCTATAGAGTATAGATTCTAATTATCTAAAGTCCAGAATATAATTTAGAAGCTTAAATATATAAAGGGAATATTAGTTTACTACTAACTACCCTACTAAAAATCTATTATTTAAAATATAGAGAGTAATATTATAACAATAGAAGTAGTTAAGGAGTAATAATAATACTAAAGCTCTAGTAGTTTCTCTATTATCTCTAAGGAGCATTCTAAGGACTACTTAGATACCTACTAATATTTTAGATATAGTAAGAAGGATTATATATAGAGGAATTATATAGTATAAGAAAATAAGAAAGTTAATATAAAAGTTATAAAAGCTATGGTTGCTCTAGATTACACTGAAAATAACTAGAGAGATAATATTCTCCCAGCTAATAATAGTAAAGATTCAGGAAAAAAGTAACTCTAAAGTAAAATTAAACCTTATAATTAATAGAAGTAGAAGTAATAGAATAGAGGAAATAATAGAAAAAGAAATAAGTAAGTAATTAGTAATTAGCTATTATTAAGATTAGAATTAATAGAAGTTACTCTATTAATATACTTATTAATATACTTATTAATATAAACTATAATATCTATATTATTATTAATATCTCCCTTATAAAGAAACTTCACCTCCCACTAGTTAATAAGTTAAAAAGATAGATAAAGAGATATACTATTAAGCTATTACTTAGTAATATCCAGGGGGTAGCTATCCTGACTCTAGAAGTTAGTAACTATATATAGAAGATCTATATGTATATTATAGAGAGCCTCTAGCTACTTCTATATTTTAAATAACTATAAATAGAGGATAATTATATTATCTATAATATTAAAACTTAATAGATAACCTATAGGAAGAATAGTATAATAGTTTATCTAGAGTATTAGGATACGTTAGTATAACTAAAGGAGATCTAGTTAGCCTACTTACTTAATACTAATTTATTTATGTTTATTTACTAATATACTATATAATATACTAGTGATATACTAAGTCCCTACTAGGTTATATCTATTAATTTTATAGATATTAAGAAAGTATTAACTCTAAAGGTAGAAGTAGACTTAGGGAATTATATTCTTATAAATATCTTAAAGGAATTTCTAGATCTTTTTTATTTAGATTTAGTATATTAGTTACTTCCCAGCTAACTAGAGATAAATTACTATATCTTACTAATTCCTAATAATAAGAGATAGAAACTAGATCTCATATAGAAACCTCTCTATAGTATATTATAAGAGAACCTTCTAATACTTAAGAAAACTTTAGAGGACTTACTTAATAAAGAGTTTATTAAGGTAAGTAGCTTCTTTATTGATATTCTAATTCTCTTTAGAAAGAAGCTAAATAGAGGGATATACTTCTATATAGATTATAAAACTCTTAATATAATTATAAAGAGTGATTATTACTCTCTCTCTCTTATATTAGAAACTCTCTAGAGAATTACTATAGCTTACTAGTATACTAAGCTTAATATCATTACTATATTCTATAAAATTAGAATTAATAAAGTAAACTAGGAGAAAACAGCTTTCTAGATATATTACAGTCTTTTTAAGTAGATAGTATACTCTTTTTGACTTACTAATATTCTTACTATATTCTAATAATATATTAATAGTTACTTATAATAGTTTCTAAATAACTTTATTATAATATATATTAATAATATCCTTATTTATATTAGTAGTTTATAAAAAGAATATAAAGAGAAAGTTTACCAAATACTTAGCTACCTTACTGATATAGATCTAATATTAGATTAAAAGAAATGTAAATTCCCTATTACTATAGTTAAGTATATTAGGTTTATTATATTAGCTAGAAAGAATCTCTCTTATAACTTAAAGAAATTAGAGGTTATAACTAACTAGCTTCCCCCTAGTTTACTAAAGAATATCTATAATTTCTTTAAATTTATAAATTACTATAAAGTCTTTATACTATAGTATAGTATAATTATAAAGTTTCTAAACTGTCTAATTTAGAAGCTTATCTCCTTCTATTAGAGACTAAAGTAGTAAGAAGCTTTCCTAATACTAAAATTCCTCTTTATTATAGAATTAATATTATAGATATTTAACCTTAATATCCTAATAATAGTAAAGACTAACTATTCTAAATTTACTTTAGGAAGTATATTCATTTAAAATAATAAAGTTAGAGTGAAGTATCTAGTAGCTTTCTACTCCTAATATTTAACTTCTATAGAATTTAACTACTTAATTTATAATAAAAAACTCCTTATAGTATTAGTTTATTTATAGATATAGAGAGTAGAACTATAAAGTATTAGGAAATTTAAAATTCTTACTAATTATAAAAACCTTAAGTATTTTATTAAGAAGTAATAGCTTATAGAGAAGTAAAACTAATAAGTAGAGGAATTATCTTAGTATAATTTTTACTTTAAGTATTAACTGGATACTTAGATAGTAGCTTCTAATATCCTCTTTTAGAGGAAATAGAATATCCCTAAGGAATAGAATAACGAGAAGTAATAGAGATAGATAATATAGGTTATCCTTAATATTACTATCTCTATGAAACTTTAGGTAAGATATATAAGTATTATTAATATTTAGGTTTTTAAAGGAAAACTAAATCTGCAGGAGATATAAGATTATACTATTAAGAGAGACTCCTTATACTAATAGATATTTATACTAGTTTAGTAAAGAAAGTATAACTTTCCTCCTAACTTCTATATTAAAGTTTAGATTATTAAATATACTATTAATATACTAAGATAATTTATTTTTAGAGAGAGATTTTAGATACTAAATAGTAAAGAGAGTAATAGCTTTATTAATAAGTTTAGAATTAAGCTAATATAGAAGTTATATAACTTCTCCTCTATAAGCTACCTAGAATATAATAATATACTAAAAACTATAAGCTAATAGTTTTATTAGTCTAGATAGTTATAGAGTATTTACTAATTTGTATATAACTATAATATATATAGAGATATTTATATCTAGAGGTAAACTAAAAAAGAATTCCTAAAGTTCCTACTAATACCTAACTAATTACACTCTAATTTATTAATAGATTTTATTACTAACTTACTCCTTATCAAACAATAAAGTAACTGTTACCTCTAAGTTATTATTAATTAACTAAGTAAAATCTCTATACTAAAGGAGATAAATAGAATAGAAGTAGAGATATATATTTAGTAGTTCCTCAGTTACTATTATAGGTTTTATAAAATATTATATTCTATTATAAATAATAGAAAGTCTAACTAAGTAAGTTACTTCTAGAAGGAATTCTATAGATTAATAGATATTATATACTTATTCAATACTAGTTACTACTTATAAACTAATAAGATTATAAAATAATATAACTAGGAGATCTAAATAATTTTAAAGATATTTATATACTAGTTTCAGGATAATTAGAGTGACTTACTACCTATTATATAATTAACTCTCTATAACTAGTAGTATAATATAATAGAAACTATATCTTTCTTCATAAATTATAAATATTATATTAATTTTATCCTAGTTACTAAAATATATACAGAACTACTTAGTAGTAGTAAAGCTACTACCTACTAATTAGTTAAGAGGATATAGTTAGTAATAATATATATCTATATAGAGATAATTACCACTCAGTAGAAGTTAGAAACTTAGGTAAATAAAACCTACTCTTCTGCAGATTAATATTAAGTTAGTAATAAAATATAGTTAAATATATCTAACTATAAGTTACTAAAGTTAAGCTAAAAGCTAACCTAACTATACTATAAGTATATAATAGTAAAACTCCTCTCGCTATATATTATAAAGCTAAATACTCTAGGGTTTATTTACCTATAGTTCTATATAGATTTACTCTAGAGAGTTACTACTAATCTGCCACTTAGGTAAATTATAATTAATAGCTAATTACTACTATTAGTAAATAATAATAGGGAGGCTAAATAGCGGGTTAAAAATATTCTTACTATAAGGATATACTAAGTAGAGAGAGAATATTAATAAGAAGCATTTATTAAAGAGGAAGAATATATAAACTCTATATATAAGTTTATTAATATTATTATAGATATATTAACTCTAGAGTAGTATAAGGTAATATATAAGCTAATTATAGATAATAATAGAGACTTAGTTTATAGCTTCTAACTAAGTAGTAACTAGAGAGAAGGGAGATAATATTATAGACTATACTTAGATATCCAGCTAGAGTTATACCTAAGTATCTGAAGCTAACCTCCTCGCCCGGGTGGAGCCTCAGTAGGCTCTATATAATATTCTATATACAGACTTTTCTATATACTTATAAAAGCTTCCTTTTTACTCCTTAGTTCTAAATAAACAGTATTTTACGTTACCTTCTAGTTAAATAAGCTTAGATCCAGCTTTTTATATATACTTATTATTCTCAGTATTCTTAAAATTCTTTAAGATATCTAATATTAGATACTAGTTTCTATATATTTTCTATATAACTTTATTCTTTCTATTTAACGAGATATTATGTTCCTATATTATCTTATGAATTAATATAATTAATAATTTATTTTATTTTATATTCTTATTCTAAATTAACTTTAATATAATCTTTTATATAAGATCCATTTAATACTAATTTAAGAAGTAAAATATAAAAGACTAGATAATATCTTATAGTATCTAGTAGTAATAATCTATAATTAATATTAAAGATTTTGTAAATAATCTTAAATAGTCTAAGTTTCTTAAAATCTAATTTATTACTTAGTTATTTAGGCTTAATATTTTATTTAGTAAGATAGATACTATCTTCCTCCTTAAAGATTAGGTTTCTAATTCTTAAAACGTTAGTATACTTATATATTTATTACTTAACGAATTTAAGTTCTTTTAGTAATTTATTCTAGAGAGTATAAAATTTTAAGATATTTATTATTATTTTTACTATTTATTCTCTCTATTACGATTCTCTATATATAGTAAAGTTAAATTTATAATTAAAATAGAAAGATAATGCTTTAGTGTTTTCTCCTATTGTATTATTATAGGTAAATTAAGTTATTAGTACTAAAGTAACCTAAATATCTTATTAATAGTTAATATAGTATCTAAAGTAAATTTTAAGGATCTAGTTAATATATTTAGTCTAACTATTAGTATATAGATAGAAAAAATAGATAGGTAGTATTTTACTCTAAGTTATAAAATTAGGAATATCTAAAATTTAAATATAAAGAGTTTATTTCTGTTAGATATAATTACCTGAGGCAGGTTATATTAGCTAATAATAATTCTAAGAAAGACATATATAAAATCTTTTATTATATTTAATTTCTTATAGGAAATAAAATAAGTATATTTAGTAAGTTATTCTATTATAATAGGAATATTATTATAGTATATTTTAGTAAGTAGTTCTTAAAATCTTAGTAGTTTAATAATAATGTCTAAAGAAATTAATCTCTAGAGTTTTTAAAATACTGGTAGAAGTTATAATTTACTATAAAGTTTATATTAGCTAAGCTTACATTTAAGGTAAGTTTCATAATCCTTAATTATATTAATTATATTTTATCTTATAATCTTTTTATTATAGTATTATTAAATCCTTTTAAATATTTTAGTAACTTCTTAATATCTGTATATTAGTATACTATAAATATTTCTAATTATCTTATATATTATTCTTCTAGTTATACTAATATTAATTTATCTAGTAATTAAAAGTAACTTCTATATAAATATAAAGTTTCTATTTATATCTATTTTTAGGATAATCTATATTTCTTCTAGTATTAGGATATTATAGTCTAGTTTTTAACTAAGTATATCAGTTTTTCCATTTTCTATTTCTTTATAGTAAATAATATAAAAGTTAAATTCTGAAAGAAATTCTGACTATCTAATTCATTATTTATTAAAATTCTTAAATATTATAAGATATATAAGGTTTTTATAATTAGTATAAATCTAAATTTTATATTTAGTTTCTGAGAGTTATAATCTCTATTTTTAGAATATTTCAATAATAGTTATAAGTTCCTTATTATAGATCTAGTAGTTAAATTCTAATCTACTTAGTTTATATAAATAGAAGGTATAAAGATATAGTATATCTTTTATATCTTATTATTCTAGTTATTCTTCTATAGTATAGTCTGAGATATTAGTTTTAACTTTAAATAGTTTATTAGAGTCTGGAATTATAAGAATAAACTCTAAAATAATCTAATTCTTAATATTCTGAAATACTTCTTTTTATCTATTAGTCCAATTAAACTTAGTATCTTTTTATATAAATTTAGTAAGTAGAATTATCTTCTTTATATAATTCTTCAGGAATCTTTAGTAAACGTTAGCGAATCTAAAGAAAACTTAAGTTTCCTTAATATTTATCAATTTAAACTAGTTTTTAACTATCTAGATCTTTTTAGTTTATATTTTAATTATATTTAGTATAATTGTAAATTTAAAATATTCTATTTATTATATATACAACTCGCTTTTTTCTAGTTTAACTAGCAGTTTAGTTTATTAAAGTTTCTAAAATCCTTTATAAATATATTCCTTATATTTTTTAAATATTTTTAAATAGGTAAGAATATTATTTAGATATACTATATAAAATATATCTAAGTATTTATATAGTATATAGTTAATTATAGATTAGAATATTATAGATATATTAGTAAATCTAAAAAATATTATAAGATATTTATAAAACTTTTTTCTTATTCTAAAAATAGTTTTCTATTTTTCACTTTCTTTAATTTAGATAATATTATAAGCTTCTTTAAAGTTAAAAGCTATAACCTAATTAGCTTTATAAAGTTAGTATTATAGGCTATGCCTGGATATCCAGCTAGGGCTGTACCTAGATATCTGAAGCTAACCCCCTCGCCCAGGTGGGGCCCCAGTGGACCCTATATAGCATTATATATACAGACTTTTCTATACACCTATAAAGACTTCTCTTTTACTTCTTAGTTCTAAATAAATAGGATTTTACGCCACTTTCTAGTTAAATAAGCTTAGGTCTAGTTCTTTATATATTTAGAACTTAGTTTTATTTACTATATAGATAATACTAAGTAGAATGTAGCTTCCTACTGGTTAAGTATATAATCTAGTTAAGTGTAGCTCTTAGGATATAATATTATATAATAAGTAATTAATATAAAAAATAATAGAGAATATTAAAGCCCCCCAGGATACTCTTATAGGTAGTAATTTTATAAGTAAATTACTTTAGTAGTAGTTATAATATATTTTAAATTCTCTCTACTAGAGGATTGATAAGTTTTTATATAAGTTAGTGAAATAAGATACTATAGTAGGTAGTAACCCCTAGGTGGCTATTATAATAGACACTTCTAGTCTATATTAGGATACTCTAGTAACCTCTAGAATAATATCTATTAGGATAATAACTTTTAGGGTTAATAATATTACTATATTCCTACTAGTAGCTAACTACTAGAGGAAGTTTCTTCCCCTACCTCTAAAGTTTTTAGGTAAATAGAAGGAATATTAAGTATAAGTTTAATAGATAAAAGTTAAGCTTAAGATTAACTATTATTTCTTTAATAATAATTAGGAATATTAGTATCTAATTTACTTCTACTTAGACTCTAGTTCTCAATAGGTAATTAAAACTTTCTATATAGTAGGAAGGCTAGAGAACTTCTATAATCTAAATAATTTTATAAATTATCTAGATAGAATTTATCTAGATCCTAATAGTTAATTTTATATTATTATTTAGTTATAGAGTTTCAGATAGAAAGAAAATAAATATCTAACTACTTTTCTATCTTAATTTAAAAGGATTCTAGCTAATACTAAAAAGTATATATTGCTAGATATAATCTAGATCTTTCTACTAGAGGCTACTTTACTCTCCCACTTTAAGAAGCTACTTATTATAGTTAACCTTCCTATAGAGTATAGGTTTTAGTTATCTAAAGTTTAAAATATAACTTAGAAGTTTAAATATATAAAGAGGTTATTAGTATACTATTAGCTACCTTACTAGAGATCTGCTATTTATAATATAGAGAGTAATATTATAATAACTAGAGTGGTTAAGAAGTAATAATAATATTGGAACTTTAGTAGTTCCTCCTCTGCTTCTAAAGAATACTTTAAGGACTACTAAGATACCTACTGATACTTTAAATATAGTAAGAAAAGTTATATCTATAGAAACTATAAAGTCTGAGAGTATAAGAAGATTAGTATAAAGATTATAAAAACTATAGTTACTCCAGATTATACTGAAGATAATTAGAGAGATAATATTATCCTACTTAGTAATAGTAAAAATTCAGAAAAAAAGTAATTTTAGAGTGAAGTTAGACTCTAGAGCTAACTAAAGTGGAAGTAATAAAATAGGAGAAATAATAGAAAAAAGAATAAGTAAGTAACTAGTAATTAGCTACTATTCAGATTAGAATTAATAGAGGTTACTTTATTAATATATTTATTAATATAGGCTATAATATCTATATTATTATTAATATCTCCCTTATAAAGAAACTTTGCTTCCTGCTAGTTAATAAGTTAAAAAGATAGATAAGGACATATATTACTAAATTGTTATTTAGTAATATCTAGAGAGTAGTTATTCTAAATTTAGAAGTTAGTAGCTATATATAGAAAATCTATATTTATATCATAGAGAGCTTATAGCTACTTTTATATCTTAAGCAGTTATAAATAGGGGATAATTATATTATCTATAATATTAAAGTTTAATAGATAATATATAGGAAAGATAATATAATAATATATCTAAAATATTAAGATAAGTTAGTATAGCTTAAGGAGATTTAGTTAGCTTAACTACTTAATATTAATTTATTTATATTTATCTATTAGTATACTATATAGTATACTAGTGAGGTATTAAGTTTCTATTAAGTTATATCTATTAGTTTAGTAGATATTAAGAAAATATTAACCTTAAAAGTAGAAGTAGACTTAAGGGATTATATTTTTATAAATATTTTAAAGGACTTTCTGGATTTATTCTATCTAAGTTCAGTATATTAGCTACCCTCTAGTTAACTAAAGATAAACTACTATATTCTATTAATTTCTAATAATAAGAAATAGAAACTAAACTTCCTATAGAGATTCCTCTATAGTATATTATAAGAGAAACTTTTAATACTTAAAAAAGCCCTAAAGGATTTACTTAATAAGGAATTTATTAAAATAAGTAACTTCTCTACTAATATTCTAATCTTCGTTATAAGAAAGTTAGATAGAAGAATATACTTCTATATAAATTATAAAGTTTTTAATATAATTATAAAGAAAAATTATTACTTCCTCCTCTTTATATTAGAAATTTTCTAGAGAATTACTATTACCTATTAGTATACTAAACTTAATATTATCACTATATTCTATAAAATTAGAATTAATAAAATAGATTAGGAGAAAATAGTTTTTTAGATATATTATAACCTCTTTAAATAAATAGTATACCTCTTTAGACTTACTAGTATCCCCACTATATTTTAATAGTATATTAATAGCTACCTATAATAATTCCTAGATAATTTCATTATAATATATATTAATAATATCCTTATTTATATTAGTAACTTACAAAAGGAGTATAAAAAGAAAATTTACTAAATACTTAGCTACCTTACTAATATAAACTTTAAGTTAGATCCTAAAAAATATAAATTCTTAGTTACTATAATTAAATACATTAAATATATTATAATAGCTAGAAAGAGTCTCTCTTATAATCCTGAGAAATTAAAAATTATTACTAACTAGCTTCCCTCTAGTTTACTAAAAAATATCTATAGTTTCCTTAAGTTTGTAAACTAGTATAAAGTTTTTATATTTCAGTATAATATTATTATAAAGTTTTTAAACTACCTAACTTAGAAGTTAGTTTCTTTTAACTAGGGACTGAAATAGTAGGAAGCTTTCCTTATACTGAAATAACTTTTCGCTATAAAACTAATCTTATAGATATTTAATCCTAACGCTCTAATAATAGTAGAGATAGATTATTTAAAGTATACTCTAAGAGGTATATTAATTTAAACTGATAAAGCTAGAATGAGGTATTCAGTAGCTTTCTACTTCTAATATCTAACCTCTATAGAGTTTAATTACCTAATCTATAATAAGGAACTTCTTATAATATTAGAATATTTATAGATATAGAGAGTAGAACTATAAAGTATTAGGAAGTTTAAAATTCTTACTAACTATAAAAATTTTAAGTATTTTATAAAGAAATAATAACTTACAGAGAGATAGAGTTAGTAGGTAGAAAAGTTATTTTAATATAATTTTTACTTTAAATACTAACTGGATATTTAGATAGTAGCTTCTAATATCCTCTCCTAGAGGGAATAAGATACTCCTAAAAAGTAAGATAATAAGAAGTAATAGGGATAGGTAATATAGATTATCCTAAATACTGCTATCCCTATAGGGCTCTAAGTAGGATATATAGATATTATTAATATCTAGGTTTTTAAAGGAAGATTAGATTTATAAGAAATATAAAATTATATTACTAAAAGAAATTATTTATATTAATAAATTTTTATAGTAGTTTAGTGAGGAGAGTATAACTTCCCTCCTAATCTCTATATTAAAATCTAGATTACTAAATATACTATTAATATATTAGGATAGCTTACTTTTAGAGAGAGGTTTTAAATATTAAATAGTAAAGAGAGTAATAGCCTCCTTAATAAACTTAGAATTAGGTTAGTATAGAAATTATTTAACTCCTCCCCTATAGGTTACTTAGAATATAATAGTATACTAAAGATTATAAGCTAATAATTCTATTAGTCTGGATAGTTATAAAGTATTTACTAATTTATATATAACTATAATATATATAAAGATATTTATATCTAGAGGTAAATTAAGAAACGATTCCTGAAACTCCTACTAATATTTAATTAGTTATATTCTAATTTATTAATAAATTTTATTATTAACTTACTTCCTATAAAAAGATAAAATAGTTATTACCTCTAAATTATTATTAATTAATTAAGTAAAATTTCTATATTAGAAAAGATAGATATAATAGAAGTAGAGATATATATTTAATAGTTTCTTAGTTACTACTATAAATTCTATAGAATATTATATTCTATTATGAATAATAGAGCGTCTAACTAAATAAGTTACTTCTAGAAGGAATTTTATAAGTTAATAAATATTATATATCTATTAAATACTAATTACTACCTATAGACTAATAGAATTATAAAATAATATAATTAGGAGATTTAAATAGTTTTAAGAATATTTACTTACTAGTTTCAGAATAACTAGAGTAACTTACTACTTATAATATAGTTAGTTTTCTATAATTAATAATATAATATAATAGAGATTATATCTTTCTTTATAGATTATAAATATTATATTAATTCTATTCTAATTACTAGAAAGAATATAAAATTACTTAATAGTAGTAAAGTTATAACCTACTAACTAGTTAAGAAAATACAGTTAGTAATAATATATATCTATATAGAAATAATTACTACTTAATAGAAATTAGAAATTTAGGTAAATAGGATCTAATTTCCTATAGATTAATATTAAGTTAGTAATAAGATATAATTAAATATATCTAACTATAAGTTACTAAATTTAAACTGAAAGCTAACCTAATTATATTATAAATATATAATAATAAAGATCCTCTCACTATATATTATAAAGCTGGATACTCTAAAGTCTATTTACCTATAATTCTATATAAATTTACTCTAGAGAGCTACTATTAATCTACTATCCAGACAGATTATAATTAATAGCTAGCTACTACTATTAGTAGATAATAACAGAGAGGTTAAATAGCTAGTTAAAAACATTCTTACTATAAAGATATACTAAGTAGAGAGAGGATACTAATAAGAAGTTCTTATTAAATAGAAAGGATATATAAACTTTATATAGAAGCTTATTAACGTTATTATAAATATAGCAGCTTTAAAGTAGTATAAAGTAATATATAGGCTAATTACAGATAATAATAGAGATCTAACTTATAGCCTCTAGTTGGGTGGTAGCTAGGGAGGAGGGGGGTAATATTATAAGCTATATCTGGATGTCTAGCTAGAGCTATACCCAAGTATCTAAAGCTAACCCCCTCGCCTGGGTGGAGCCCCAGTGGGCTCTATATAGTATTATATATATAGACTTTTCCATACACCTATAAAGGCTTCTCTTTTACTCCTTAGTTCTAAATAAATAGTATTTTACATTACCTTCCAGTTAAATAAACCTAGATCCAGCCCTTTACAGTTAGTTTTATAATTTTAATATAAGTAGTAATAAGTATCAGTTCTTAATAGTTATATTATTAAGTTATTAATAATTAATATAAAGTTATAATTTACTATTTTTCTTAAGTATAAATAAAATTAAGTTTCCTATTAGTAATATTAAATATTTAATATAGTCTTTCTTAAGATATTTATTAATATACTTATCAAATACTTCTATTTCTATCTTAAATTTATAGATTTTACTAAATCTAAACTCCTTCTCCTCCTTTAAAGGAATTTTATAATTATAGCTTATATATTCTAGTAGCCTAATTTTCAATTCTTCTATAAAAAATATTTTATAAATTCAGTATTTATTAGAGATAGTCTAAAGTTAATCTATCTTATTATTAACTCTTACTACTACTATAATATTTAATATCCAGACTACTATATTCTTAATTCTAAGGTAAGTAATAAATCTTCATACTTTCAGAGTTATATTTAATTTATATAGAATCTTATTATCTGCAGAGTCTTTAGAGACTGAATCTTTCTATTAGAGTTAGCTAATCTTCTAATCTATCTATAGGTTATTCTTTTATAACTAAACGATTTCTAAGATAACTTCTTAATTATGTATCTTTATTATATTAAAGATATAGTTTTCCTTATAGCTATAATAATTTAAAGAGAGGTATATAATCTCTAAATTAATAATATCTTTACTATATTTAACGCTTTCTCCTTTAATAATATATAGCTAGTATAGTTTAATTTTCGTTATCTATAGAATCTATTATTTATTTACTACTTATAGTAATATAAAGTTTCCTTAAATACCGCAATTAATTAGAACTTATATCTTATCTCTATTTACTATAATCTTAAGGTAAAAATATTGATTATTATATTCGACTGTTACTAAATATAAGGGTCTTATCTGAAGTATCTTTCTTTATTCTTATCTAGTAGGTAAGTATAGTTTTTTAACTACTTATAGTATTTCTATTCTAATATTATTCTATCTTCTTAATAGTAAGTTATAATTTTTCCTTCTTAAAGTATCTTACTAAATATTAATTCTCTATATTCCAGTATTAATAATATAGATCTATCTTTAGTATCTTACTTCTAAAGTTTATCATATTAATAGTATTATTCTCTTACTTTATTAATATAGTAGATTATATAGTAGTCTAATTTACAGTCTATCTATTTACTAATAATATTATTTATATATATTATAAGGTAGTCTTACTAAGTGCGAATATTATAAAGTGGTCTTTATTAAAACGCTAAAGTTCCCAAAATAGTAGATCTATATTAAGATATATATTCGGAATTAAATTATCCTTAAATTATTATGGGAAGCATTATCTCTCAAATTTATTACTAAAATATAATATATAATTATCTTATATATAATATACTTAAAAAATAGTTTAGTAAGCTAGATATTTAGTTTATAGAAGTTTATAGTCTATATTATAGAGGATTATTTTTAGGTAGTTTAGAATCTAGTTATCTAAAACTCTATAGAATATAATAAATTACTTATCTTAAGTTAAGTAAATCTTCTTAATTCTAAGTTACTTACTTTTATTACTATATAGTTATTATAAAATAGAGAATTCTAAATCTATAATAATATTATTATCTAACTTAATATTATTATTAATTAACTTAAATTAGTTACTTAGGTTAATATAAATTTCTAAACTATCTTTAATATATTCTTACTAATAGAGATTATTAAGTTATTTCTTAACTTCATATTCCAGCTTATTATATTTAACTATCGTAAGGAATTTTATTAGTATCTTATTACTTACTTTAAGTAGTTATATAAAAGCTTAAGTAAGAAGTAGGTTTCTTTTAGGATTAAGTTTCTACTGAATCTAATACTAGACTCTCTATAAAAATTATCTACTAGATATTTAACTAATTCTATAGTAAAGTTCTCTCTTAACTGCCTGCAGCTATAAAATTACTATTTTATTTTCTTACACCTAATTTTACTTAGAAACTAATATAAATTCTTCTTCTTTCTTAATATTAACTATTACTAGTATCTTCTTAGTATAGTATTCTCATTATCTAGAAAGATTCTTAGGATATTATTTTATATTATCTTTAGATTCTTAATATATAATATAAGTATCGTTAAAATAGACTATCTAGGTTAGAGAGATATAAAATATTTCCTTCTTAGTGATATTAATTTATTAAGTTTATTTATATACTAACTGAAATTATTATCCTTATTACTGATGTTTAGATAAGTAGTAGTCTTTAGCTATATATTCTAGTTTATTATAATTATAGTATTAAAATTATATTATCTATTATTTTTAGTAGTAACTTTAGTAGTAAGATTTATAGGTTCACTATAGTAGCTATAAGATATACTAATTTATAGAGTTAATTAATTTCTAATTCTCAAATTATTATATTAATTCTAATAGTTATATAGTAGTTTTTAGTATTTATATCTACTATTAGGTTATTAAAATTATCGCTATTTACTTTTCTTATAGTAACACTTAAAAGGTTAGTTATTAATCTTAATAGTAAGTTTTATATATATAATAAAGTTACTAAATCTATCTTATTTAATAAGCTTATCTTTAATATCTTCCTTTAATTCTTAATAGAATATAAAAATCTTAATATTATTAATATAATTAAGTTTAGTATAAATATATCTAACGTTAGCTATATAGTATATAGTTATATCTTTCTACTTAAAAGTTACTAAATCTTATTTATACTATTATTACTTATTTAGTTTTCAGAATTATAAGATTAGAGCGTTTTTAAAATTATAGTAACTTATAAAAATAGTCTAAATTTCTGACTTAAGATTATTCTATTTATAAGCAAGGAAACTGGTGAAATAAGGTTTAAACTATATAAAAGTTTTTCCCTTAAGGAATAAGATCGTATAAATAACTTATTTAGTTTTATTCTTAAAACTGAAATTATAAAAGTAATAATAAACTTAAACTTAAATAAGAAATCTCTTAAAATATCTAGAACTTCTATTAAAAACCTATAGTAAGTTAAGTTAAAGTTTTTTATATAACTTAACTAAAATCTAGATAATATTAATAGCAGTATAAAGAATATTAACTTCCTACTGAAAAGTAAGAAGTTACTATTAATCTAGATTATTATAGAGATTCTACTAAAATTAGGTAACTTCTATAATATTATTATTAATAATCTCCTATATTTTAGCTATATTTCTATTAGTCTATTAAAGCTATTATATAAATTTAGTAATATTATTCACCTTATTACTAGAAAGTTTGATATTCTTTATTTTCTAGTTTAGAAGCTTAATAGGTTATTTACTTTTAGAGGGTATTCCCTAAGAACTAAAAGAAGTAGAAAAGGTTTAATATTTAGTAGATATAATAATATTCTTTCCTAGATACTATTAACTAAGTATTATAAAGTTAACTTACTAAATAGAAGTAATTCAAATATTATAGCTAGTTTAAAGTTTAATAGAGATAAGTTTATTAATAGTAAGTTAAAATTATAATATATAAATAATAATATTATTATAATACTAATAAAATCGGATTTTTAAAACTTATAGTAATTAGATATAAATCTAATAAGAGGATTAACAGATAAAGCTAGAAATATCTAGACATAATTATAAAGTTAATTACTAAAAAGCTATAGAAATCTAACTTTAAGTAAACTTAAGTTTATTCTATATATAAATTCTAATCTTTAGGAACTAATATCCCTGAAGTTAGTTTTTAGTATAAACTACTTTTAGTATATTGATCTTAGTATATAGACTACTTATTATTAGTTAGTCTTTCTTATTATTATATAACTTATACTATAGTTCTTCTATACTAAGTGGAGTCCCCTATATTCCTATATTATCTTACATATAAAGGTTCTGTAGCTGCCTGGATATCCTGCGGGGTGTCCCCTGGACCTATAGTTTCAACGGGTTGTAATATATAACTAATAGATATATTTATATTATTGTAATACTCTGTCTCTAAGTAATAATAAGAAGATAGTAGTATTAAGAATATTAGAGATACTTAGAGGTTATATTTAGAATTTCCCTACTTTTAGACTACTTAAGTATTTAAAAAAGCTGGGAAAAGTTATTTTTAGATAGTAGAGGCTATTTAGAACTATCACTTTTATATAAATACTAAATAACTTAAAAGCTTTATTACTCTTACTTATAATTCGAGGCTATATATTCTTACCTATAGTTTGATACCCTATTCTTTACTTTAAAGTAATTATTTAAATACTTTTATATTTAGATAAACTACTGGGAATACTTTTATTCAGACGTAAGAGACCTCTTACGTCTGGGAATGTATATAATAAAACGTGAGGCTATATAGGCTATATAATTAAGCTACAGGCTAGACCTAAAGAGACTATATTTCAAGACCTTAAATACTCTTCAAATTACGTATTTCAGCGATAATAATATAAGCTATTTTACTTCCTCACAAACTCTCTATATAATATAAAAAAGCTCCTACTAAAGTCTCTATTTTATTCTCATATAGGTAAAATCTAGAGTATCTTATATATAACTAAATATAGCTATATATATTACCTAAGACTCTATTTTAAATAGTTTAAGTAAGATAGTATATTGGCTGACAGGTGGAGGGGGAGGATTAGCTAACCTAATTACCTAATTAGGAAGAGTAAATTAAGATTAGGTAACCTTCCTACCTAATTAAGATCGATCTCTAAGAACCTAGGGTTACTATAACTCTAAATAACCCTCTTTTAAAGATTTTATTATATTAATTAAAAGAATTCTCAAGTAACTCTAAACTGCTTCTAAATTCTTTCTAAAATAATTTAGAAACAATATTCTTAAAGTAATATTTAGTAATACTAGTAAATTTAATAAAGATTATCTAAGATATTTAAATTATTATTCTTAATAAAAATAATATTAATATAACTATACTTTAATATTTATAAAATACATAAATATGATATTTAACTATAATTATTAGAAGGTTTATAATTAAAAGATACTTTCTTTCTTAATAGAAATAAAATAGTTTATTTAATTAATATACAATAGTATTTACTATTTTACTTATATACTCTTATTTATATAAGTCTAAAGTACTTTTAATTTATTTATTTATAATTTTCATTTATATAGTATACTATATACTTAACCTTATATTAAACTGTATATAAAATTCTGAAATAATTTTTAAAAACTTCTTAAAAAATATTCAAGTTATTTAGAAGTAATTCAGAAGTAATTTCTATTAAGTTCGAAATATTATAAAATTACTATTATATAATATTAAAGTGGATTTCTACTCCTAATTAGGAAGGTTACCTAACCTCAATCCACTCTTTCCAATTAGCTAACACCCCCCCCCCCCCCCCCCCCCCCCCCCCCCCCCCCCCCCCCCCCCCCCCCNNCCCCCCCCCCCCCCCCCCCCCCCCACCTGTCAGCTTATCTATCGTCTCGTTTAAGTGGAGTGAGGCCTATACAGATAGTGACAGCTACTTAAGGTTTTAACTAGTGCGAACTCTACCGCCTGAGCATATTATTCCTAACAGCTTACTACTGGAGTTAAGGTATCTTATCTATATAAACCGACACTTATTCCCTGTCAACAGTATCCTTTCCTTCATCAGCTTATCACACCTAATTTATTCAGTAACATATTCACTCAGCAACATATTCACTCAGCAACATATTCACTCAGTAACACATTCATTCAACAGCACACTGACTCAACAACCCTTCTTTCCAACAACAATCTTTCATCAACAACCATGCAGTTCTTTAACGCTGTCCTCGTCCTCGCCTCTCTGGCCGCCGCTGCGCCCGCCATTGAGGCTAGAGACCTCACCCCAAGCCCCTGTCCCAGAGGTATCCAGCCCTTCTGGAACACCGGCCAAGACGGATACGGTGATGGCGGCTGGGTTGTAAGTTACCTCCATACAAAACACTAGGCTTTTATAATACTGACACCTTAACTTTAGTGCGGTTCCCTCGTATGGGGAATCTGCTGGTTCTACAACTGGACGACGGACCTCCCCTACTGGAGTGTAAGCAAAACACACAAATACTTCAACAGTGGCTCTCAATCTCTTACTAACATGAACCCCATCTCCAGTGCCATTAAGCGGCTCACTCTGCTCATCACGCTTCCGCGTGTCCACAGCCGACTTTCCTGCCGCTACCTCAGCTGCTAAAAAACGGGTTTCTGCCGCGCCTGAGTTCCGGGATATCGCGCGCCAATCTTTCTCTACACGATCTTGTCTTGTTTGGACTACAGCCGGCGGTCTTCCGGGCTGCTTGGGGCTGTCTTCTCATTGCCTCACAGGGCCTGGCCTCTAGCAGTCGCAGGGATGCAACTGAAGTGTACTTTTTGAGCCTAGGTCTTCAACCTCCTGAATTGGCTTCATGGTTCTGACGGGAATGTACACTTCGCACTGTTTATAGCAATCAGTCTCTTGTATTGAGATTGAGATATTTACATAATGGAAATAGCATCTTGGTTATGCATAATTTCTTGGGCCTCCCGCAAGTCGTGCAAACTCAACTATAACGTAGCCGCTCGATACGAGAAGCAGAGCGCAACGGCTGACTTCATTCATTAATCAAACTTTAACGAGTTGAAAATCTCTTTTGACAGATGCGTTGCGACACGTGACTTGATATCATTGATCCCGACGAGAACAACGGTTTTACATCCAAACTTGAAACTGTCTATTTGGTGCCACGCCCTTCTTCAAATCGACAATATGCGCCGTTTGCGAGCGCAACCTCCTGCTCCGACATTTTTCAGAGACCACAAGTAGGATAGCCAGAATTTCTTTCAATAATTTGTAAGTAGGCCCGAGACAAGTATCTTCGATGAGCTCGGCAGTGCAGTTTTGACCCCTGCTCTAGTGGTCGAGGTTACCTCAACTGCTACCATGTAGCCATTTTCTATGTTTGTGTATCATCGATGTATCCAAATCTGCAGCACTTATACAATCCAGTATAAGGTGGTTTCTTTAGACCGTCAGTTTGAAAACTGCAGCACTGCCACTAAGAGAATAAGACACGAATCGAAAGCCCCTGACCTAGGAAGAGACATTCTGAGACTTGGCAGTTCTTCCACAAAGAGTCGCGTCAACGTTTTCATTGTCAAAGTGGCACCGGAATGTGCTTGCGGACTTTGTGGGATGACTTCAGGTTTTCGTACGGAAACCCGTAAACGTTCGATGTGGAATCATAGTAGCTGGCAATCCATACCCTACGCTTTCAAGTATTGTTTCGGAGGTACAGGAGGGACATATGGCAGGTCTACTTTACCACTTCGTTATTCTTTATTAACCTCCTTGGCTCGTTACTGGAGCATGCATTGATGTGTTGGTCATTGCGGAACCTACCGAAAAGGAGGCGGCGAAGAATCCAGTTTCTTGTGATTCGTGTGATGTCGAGAATGCCGTTACAGATGGGAAGTCGTTGCTGGGAGTGATGTGCGTAGCTTTCAATCATTTTGCTTGCATTTCTTTCAGGTCAGTCTCTTTGTGACAGGCAAACATGCAAGGCCGGCCGAAGAGCCACAGGGCATCTTCTGCTGCTGCTGCCAACGAAAAACCCATTGACGACAGCAAGTTCAATCACCAACAGTCTGCAGCTTTCCAGTTTCGGCACTCAGCATCTCAATATCTGGAAGTTTGAGACTACTCAAGGGCGAGACACATCCGAAGGACATCACCATCAGCGCTCGGTCGCCGGAGCCGCAGGTGGGGCCTCTCCGGTGGCCGGAGGTGGGGTCACGGGCTGCTCGGCGCCGGGCTTAGTGCCTTCCGTCGCCGGAGGAGGCGCCACCGGCTGCTGTCCACCGTTTCCCTTCCCCTTTCCTTGCTTTTTATCACCACCGGGACTGGTGTTGATACCTAAGTACAGTCAGAACACGAAGTCCCAAGTACCTTCATCGTGCGGACTCACCAGACTTGCCGCCAACGGAAGTGCTCCCATCACTGCCCTTGGTAATTCCTAGATTGCCACCAACTACACGCTTCGTCAGTTCTTCTACTCTTTCATTGAATCTTGTGCGAGACTCACCGTTCTGCACTTGTCCGTCAGCCCCAATGGTGATACCAGGATTGCCCTTGAACTGCTCCGACTCCTCCACCGCCTTGGGCTGGCCAGCCTTCGTCTCTCCGCCTTTCTGTCCCTCACCAGCGGGCTTTCCCGCTTCTGTACCGGCTCTTGTTCCATTCCCTTTACCGTGACGCTCCGCTTCCTTCGCAGCCTCCTGCTGCTTCGCCGCTTCACCCGGGTTTGCCCCGAGTCCGAGTTCAGCCTTGGCCGCCTCCCCCGGGTTGGCACCCGGTCCACCTTTACCCTTCTTACCGGCCTTCTGGCCCCTTCCCTTGCCGGAGTTGGCGGTTCCGTTCTTCCTCGCGCCGTTCGCGGCATTCAGGAACGCATCGAGCGCGCTGTTCCCAGTTCCGCCGGCAGGTTTGTTCCCGCCGAGTTGGATCCCGCCGACGGACAATCCTCCGCCGCCAGTAGTCTGATTCCCTGGGGCACCACCTACGCCCTTGCCCTTTCCTTTCCCTTTCCCTCCGAGCTGCAATCCCCCCGGACCGCCGATGGTGATCCCGCCTCCTTCGAAGCTAATCTGGCGTCTCGCGACTTTCGGTTTGTGCGCTTCGGGTTTCATCAGCGCTGCGGCGCGGCCCGCGACACTTCCCTGCACAGATCAAGTCAGAAATCGCACGAGTTCGTAGAGATGTTGTAACCTATTCAGGCCTAGACAACGTCTTGAAGTGCGGTGATGTCTTACAGAAGGGGGCTGCGACCGGCCCACTTGGCGATCGCAGAGACTTCCCTCGCCAAGCGCCAAGATGGCCACGGCCACGAGGGCAGACAAGCGCATTGTGCGGGTTCAGGCGAGTCAACAGTGGAGTGAGGGGACAGAATGTTTCAGGAACGCGACAACCGCGGCTGCCCAGCAGCAAAGAAAGCGAGACAAAGTGAAGCTACAAGAAAGAGATGTGCAATTTAAAAGTCTAGCAGCGAAAAACGACGCGCCAAGCTTCCACGTCGAAGGTAAACAGAAAAGAGGGAGTTGGCCGAGGAAGCCGAGAAGAGATGGAAAACGACAAGCCGAAGGGGAAAAGATGGGTTGAATGATGGGATAAGTCCCGCATGTCATACGGGGAAATACGCGATATAATTCAGCTGTCGTCTGGTGTTCCCAGAATATTGTGCGCGCAGGATGTGTTTCTCCTCGTCTATTCCTGTCCCTGATGTGGACGTGAATCCGGGCCGGGTCATGATCTCGAGCCGCATAACCAGCCCTTTTCAACACCAACAAACCGTCGGCGGGGTTCGCTGCGCTTGAAGAATCTAGAGCATGTGCCGCCTCTCCTCTCCCCGTTTGGATTTGGCAAACCCCGGTACGTTGGATCAACCGGGTGAAAGTTAGCTGGCAGTTCCGCAGTAGGCACACGCAAGCGGCGCCAAACGAGCTCCCAACGTTGCCGAGAGGGGGAATGAATGAACACTGGGAGGAAACAACCGGCGACTCATGACATGAGTTTGGTTTGGGGCGACATCGGACGGTGCCGCGAGTGGCTCGTCCGGAGGGCGAGCCTCGAGGTGCTACTCGCCTCCACCACTTCGGCACGCCTTGGCGTTGCGGAGCTGCGGCAGCGCGGGCTATTCTTTGGGCTCGCTCTTTTGAGGGTCCTGGGTGGTCTTCCGGTGATGATGGCCACGCGCGAGACGTGGGATGCGAGGGGGGATGCGAGGGGGGATGCGAGGGGGGATGCGAGGGTGAAGACGCACATCACACGTTCCTCTGGACTCTGGAAGAGTGTCTGGAAAAGGTGTACATGTTTCCTTTCTCACGTCAACTGGAGGGCTTTAAACAGCCTGGCGGATGATTCAATAAGCACGGCCATCAACATCAGCAAGGCGAGCACCACTGGAGGGTATCGTGAAGGTTTTGGGGAGGGGGTATTTGCAAGTAAATTTCCAGAAATACACGTTCGTCACGCTCTCCGCCTCCGAGAAACACCAACCCGCCGTCACCTAGAAAGTAATTCCCGCAAATGAAACAAACAAAGAACATGAAATGAAAGAGAAGATTACGGGGAAGGAAAGTCTCCTTTTCCTTGATTAACCACTACAAGCTCCTACAGTCGCCACACATTGGCCATTAGACGATTATCGTATCCTCCTCATCCACACTCATCTCCGCAACCCGCAAGCCTCACGTCTCTCAGAAAGTCCGTCTAGCAGTTGCAGAACTCGGGCGCAAGAGACAGAGGGAGGTACGTCGTGGCGTAGATGGTCTTGGTCTCCCCCTCGTCGTCATCGTCATCGTGACCGCCGTAGGGACCCTTGCCGCCGGGGGCGTTTGTGATCAAGGGCGCGGGGGGCGCGCGCGGGGGGCTCGTCAGCGTGACGGGGTGTTCGTAGTCTGGGAACCAGCCGATAGTGTCAGGACAAACTCCTTGGTAAACGGGGGTGACAACGACGACGGGCGCCGGAGTGGTCTTGGACGACGGGACGATGACGCCGCCGCCGCCGCCGGCCGAGTAGTAGCCGCCCGCCGTTGCCGTCGCAGTGGAGTTCTTGGAAGGGATCTTGCTCACCGTGACAGTGACGGTGGACGGCGGCGCGCAGCTCGAGGGCTCGGCAGGGATCGGGGTGGGATCGACGCAGTCTTGGCCGCCGATGGAGAACTTGGGCGTCTGCGCGTAGATGATGAAGACGTTGGTGCCGTTGATGGCGTTGCTGTTGTGGGGGAGAAGAGAATTCTCGCGTTAGCAAATAATGCACTTACAAGCTCCCGCTGGTCTCGACGGAAGTTATCCATAGATTGGGCTTCATGGGCTAATCTGAGGCCCTGCTGTTTCATCTCGTCGATCCGGGCTTGACGGAACCCCTGAGTCCGCTTTTCATTTAAAACGAGGACCACAGGACTTGTCCAAGGGACCCTTGAATTCCGAACCAGGCCCTCGTTGGAGGAAAAGCTGTAGGGAGAGAAGAACTGTAGGGGCAGAAGAAAAGACAAAAGAAAGAAAAAAAGAAGAAAGAAGAGAAAAGAAAGTGGCAAAAGATGAGACAAGAGTGTGTGGTCAGTGTCCTCGACAGAATGAGAAGTGGAAAACTCACAATTGGTAACCGTTATTGTTGGCAATGGAGCAGGGGATCTGGACGGAAACGGCGCCGGCAAAGGTATCAATGTCCTGGGCCAGGAGGGTGTAGAAAGGAGGCCAGTGGACAAAGTTGACGAGGTAGACGCTGAAGTTCTCGGGGTCCGTGTCGACCGTTTTCCACGAGAGCTCGAACTGTTCACCCTTGGTGACGGTGCAGTTGGCCGAAGGGCTGGTGAATCGGATGGCCGAGACGGCGAGGGGTGCCACGAGGGCGAGGACGGCGGCGGAGAAGCGCATCGTGGTGGTGGGTTTTGGTGGTGAACCTGGTGAACCGGGAATAAATAATAAAAGAATGTGGGTGTCTAAAAGAGTGACTGGGATCGATGAGGTTGAACGAAGGAAACCTGAGAGTCCGAAGCAAAGAAGGGGTCCAGCTCAGAGGTAGAGGCGGGCATCGTGGGCTTTTAGTAGCAGCAGCGAGTATCCACGAGACTGGAGTTCATCGCGTGGGATCGGTATCATTACACATGTCCGAGACTGGTGTGAGTGAGTGATTAGTTTGCGTCTGGCGAGCTGGGAACCGGGAACGACACTCCAAAAGCAACGAGAACCACCCCAAGCCATTGGCAAATTGCAAATTGCATGTAGGCAGCCATGCCATGCCACGCCATGCCTTGTCACGGCTTGTCCTGCCATGTGTGCTGGGCCGCAGGAGAGAGTGAATACTATCACCGTACACGCGTGGTGGAGTCTCCTCTTACGCCCCAGATAGGTGAGAAGAATAGGTTCGGTGCGGATACAGCAGCCGATTCCTGTTCCTGCAGCAAACCAACAGGCGTTGCGGAGTAAAGGGCTACTATACTACGATAAAGGGTGAAGGCTGAAGGCTACTGCTCGCATCCTTGATCGTGGAAATCCTCCTGGTCTGTTGGACTCGCGTGCAGGGTCCTGTGTGGTTCGACGATGGCGGAGGTCGCACTCGAGATAGCGTCGAGGCGCGGATCGCACTTCTAGAGTGGGCTTAATCAATTTAGTTGGCGCTAGACTTGCCCAAGGACATTTGAAGCTGTCAAGCGGCACAGGTTGGACTGTGTTCCTGTCTCTCTCTCTCTCTCCCCCCCTCTCCCTATGGGACACAATGTTATGCGCCCCTGATTCCAGGAACTCTCCTCACATAAAAGAGCTTTTAGGTGGTGTGCTGCTGTCCACATCCATGTCAAGGGGGTTGCCCGAACCGGACCGTCCAGCCTGGCGTTCGGCCGATGTATTGGGCACCGGCAGGGGCGTCATTTGGCTTTGCTGCTGTCAGCTTACCATACTTGCTAGTAACGTTATCGTGCGTCTGGCCTGGTGTTCACGATGGCAGCCAAGCCTCATCTGGTTGTACCGATAGATCGAGCTCAGGCTTGAGATGGTATAGCCTGTCGCCGGTAGAATCCTTCTTCCCACGCACACCACTTTCTCCTCCCGTCGCCCAGTCACAGCCATGGCGGTTCCTGACAGCTCGTATAAACGGTCGAGGTTCATCTTACTCTGCCGCGCCGCATTGCGCTTGAACCGAAATGGCATCGCTCCCAGCCTGCAAAGCACCCCAAATTCGACATGGTCCCAGCCAGCAGAACAAGCTCTTTGCGGGTGTACGCAGTAATGAGTTTAGTTGGTTCGTCTCGACGAACCGCAGGGAGCGAGGTGCAAAAGTCCCGCACAGCTTGAAATTGGCTTCCAACGCGCAAGATGAGGAGAGTGGGTGGGTGGCCTGCATGAAGCAGGAGATTCGCAGCTCGTCGCGATGCAAACACTCACTCATCCCAGGATTGACCCCTTCCAACGATGAATAACCCGCCCGTCACATTCGACATCATTTCGTCTGCTCGATTGCTGTGTCGCCGCTGGGGCAGAGCAGCTCGTGCGGCCTGACTGTTTTGCGGGGAGGGGCACGTAGTTGAGTTGGAATTGCATCTCATCACGGTTGGGGGGGGGGATCTCGTCGCGACTGGGATTCCACCGCTGAGATTATCATGGAGATGCCTTCTCTCCGGCTTGGCTAAAGGGGATGTGGGAAATTCGCCCACGTCATTCACAAAGTCTGCTGGCGCCCGACGAAATGGTTCGTACATGGGGATCGGCAAGCTGTAAGGATCACGATTGAGTCAATTCTATGGTCCTATCTGTCACTGTCGGTCAAATTTATCTCGACCGTGTGAGATTGATG
The DNA here is from genome assembly GCA_001693025.2 of Colletotrichum lindemuthianum. Lineage (NCBI taxonomy): Eukaryota > Fungi > Ascomycota > Sordariomycetes > Glomerellales > Glomerellaceae > Colletotrichum > Colletotrichum lindemuthianum. Next base: position 13,072 of record MASP02000682.1, on the reverse strand, counting down.
AGATGAGATGCGCTCCATCGTCTGCCCCCCGCGTCGGGTCGGGCGACGGTTCCGAGAAACGAACAGGGGGATCCGCAGGGCCTGACGCGAGTGAAACAAGACGTCGATGACACCTCGTCCCCGCCAGGCCCGTGAACTGGGGAATTACATCTACCTGATGTATGTACGCTGCCGAGTCTCACGATGGACGTCGGCTTTGCCGACACGTCGGTTAGTGCCGTCAATGGTATCGCTCATGAGCGTTCAACGTCCGCGTGATTCCACATGGCCCTACGTCGGTCTACTCGACGCAAAACACAGTGGCCTTTACCTAGGCATAATCCGAGCATCCTTGACCCGCTCGGCGGTGATGACACGATGTCTCGTTGACGTGCCATCGCGAATGGCTTGGTGTATCAAGCACCACAAGCACGTGGGCAGCAGTCGACTCAAACGATGAGCGAATTCATTCCGCACATACACTGAGCTGGTTATTCACTCGGCCATGGTGTGTATTTTGAGATGTCGCCAAAACTGCTTCATATTATTGGCCGCACTCGTCAACTCTGTGCGCCAGTGAACTCGACGATGACCTCTCCGTACAGACTCTGACGTCTCATCTCCTACTTGAGGGTCAACGTCATCATGTACTCGTCTTCTGCTTGCATGCGAGGCTCTTGATGCACAATGCGACTGTGGAAACCCCCGTCTCTTGTCTGGTCGCTCTCGTGATGCTCCAAAGCTGAGAAATCGCCGCATGCAGATATCTCGAGTCGCACAACCAAAGACACCAAGGAGCCCTTGCATCTCCAACAGCCTATAATATCTGACATTTGCAGCCCAATTGCGATGAATGAAGCTTTCCTGCTCTCGATTTCCCAGCCCGTGATGGTGCAGCGTCTTCTCACCGCCAGGACATCAGCATCGGTTCCGCCACCATGATTTCCCATTCTCAACTCATCCTCCTGCTCATCACGACCCTGAGCTTCAGCTTGTCCACCTCGACGCCGACAGCAAACAGCAACAGCAACAGCAACGGCACCGCCGCCAACTTCACCCTCGGCCCCCTGCCGGCAGACGAACTCGACGCGCAGGTCGCCGCCCTCGAGGCCGACGGAACGCTCCCCAGGCTCACGAGGCGCGCCAACCTCGACAACAAGGACTGCCACAGCGTCAGCCTCTATGAGAAGCCCAACTTCAGAGGCAAGGCCATTTACGGGTGCTACGCGGCCGACCAGTGGCACGGGCTCGACAACGACTGGAGCAAGCTGCAGTCGGTCCGCATGCGCGAGACGGCCTCGTGTTGGTGGTTCGGGTAAGAATCAGCCCCTTGGTTTTCTTCCATTCTCGGTCGTTTCCCTTGGTCTTGCTGGCGCTGTCTGGACTGGGACCCTGGATGCTAACCGACTCCTTTCTCAAGCGCCGTGGGGTTATGCTCAACGTCGACCAACAACGTGTTGCCGAGACAGTACTTCACCTGGCCCGGCGGCGATGTTCATCCCATGATTAATGGCAGTGCGGGCTGTTTCTTCTGTCCAAGTGTCCAGGCGGACTGGTGGAACCCAATCACTGGTAGTACTAAAAGCAGTGATTTTATAGGGCGCCCGCGCCCTGGCTAGTGTGTATTATATGTAGCGAAATATAGCTACACATAATATGTGAAGCTCTATTTGGAGTAGTTACAATAGAGTGAAGCCTATATAAATAGTACTAGCTGCTTGAGATTTGACTTGAATAAATTTTACTTCTTAAGTATATTATTTCTAATATTTCTCTTTAGTCTTAAAACTAATATTTGTAAATTAACTCTTGAAATAATCCTAATTAAACTAGAAAGAAGTAGCTTATACCACCTTAAGTTATATTCTTTCTATTAAGAAGCTCTTGAATATCATCAGAGGCCAAACTCTAGTATATACTTCATATATCTAAAGTAGCTATAATATACTTCATAAGGCGTTGATTAATGAAGTTCCTAATCCTTATTTGTAGTCTCTATTACAACTCATCCTCATCATAACCTCCCGGACTATCCCATGCCTTTACACTATGACAACCGGCCGAAACCCTGCCCTCAACTCGTCCGTCATCATCTCTCCATGCATGATCCCATGGAGATAGACTTCACCAACGAGAAGGTAAACGGCAGCTCCGTCGACAGTCTCCTGTCTTCTCAGAAGCAACGGCATCCTTCCACCATTGACGAGCCACACCTCGTCATCGCACCTTGCTTCAGCCGGTCCGAGTCCCAGCAACCCGCGTCTCGTTTCCAACGCCTTGCGCCCAGGAGTCACAAAGTGGACGACCTTCGTGATGGGGTTCTCAACCATCTTCTCCGCAAACCCTTCCGACGAGGCAGCCTGAGAGACGTCATTCAAGCTCATAGATAACAATCTCCCCTTGGAGGATCCGGCTTCGCAAAACTCCAACCGGTCAGACACGTCCAACGCTGGGTCTCCCCTGTGCGCCATCCGGTTATACGCAACGCAATCCCTCGCCCATTGCTCGATACTCTCGCGGTACTCGTGCTTTGGTATGGCTCTCGGCTTGATATTCGCGCTCAACGTCGTGACCACCGCCGCCGCGAACGTCTCGTTGATGGCATATCTCCCCTCGCGGTTGCAAAAATCAACAACCCACGAGACATTCGCGAGAACACCCCGCTCGTCGTGTTCAAGCTGGTGAACCTTGCCAACGGTATCGACACATACACCCTCCAACAGCAACCTCGTCTCCCCATCTGTCCTCGCGAACCTCCCCTGGCGCCCCCCATCCCCAGTCCTCGTCGCATCCAGCGGGTGAAAGGACCGCCCGTCTTTGAACACCTGCCTCACCCTCTGCAACGACGTATACGCCCTCGGTCCGCGGAACGAGTAATCCGGCACCCACGACGGCAAACCCTCCATCCTCCCCTCCGCCAAACCCGCCAACCCGAGCATGTCCAGATTCGGCAGAAACCTCACCAACCACGCCGCAACACTCGTAAACGCAGCCTCCATAGAAACGTCGTACCTCGGAGCGATGCCCACGGCGTACCCGTCCCCCAGAATCCTCTCGCACAACCCCAGGGCGCCGTAGATCCGATCCAGCGGGTTCTCAAAGTCGTACGCGCGCAACCTGTGCAGATTGTGCAGCACCTCGGCGTGCCTCGCCTCGCAGTCCGTCACGGCGCCCCACCGCCTGCGCTGCCAGACGGCCATCTTCTCGCCCACCCCGGCGTGGCCATCGTACTCGGCCAGGGCGGCGGCGACGGGGTTCCACAACCTCTCCAGCGTGCCGGGCCGCGCCCGCCACTCGGGCACTGTTGCCGCCATCTCCGCGTCGAGCTCCTCGTCCCAGCCGACGGAGTAGCAAAAGGACGCGAAATCGTTGACCACGGCCCACGACAGCCGCACCCCGCCGCACTGCAGGATGACGCTGTCCGGCCGAGGCAGCGCCGCCTCCTGCACGACCCAGCCGCGCGTGAGCCACCTCTTGCGCGCGAAGAAGGCCAAGAAGGAGACGTGGCACTCCCTCCACCGCCGGCACAGGGTCTCGTCGAGGAGGGCTGCCGCTGCTGCTGCTGCTGCACCGGCGTTCTGCTGCTGCTGCAAACTGGGTCCCGCGGCAGCAAAGACTCGCAACGCTTCTCGCCTGGAGGAGTTGTCCCGCGAGCTGGCGAACGCAAGCACCCGCGGCGCGAACTCGCGGATGACCCATGTCGTCTCGGCGCTCGGTTCCGCGGGTCCCAGCCACGCGACGACGCGGCGTGCGGACTGGTAGATGCGGCCCATGTGCCGGACCTGCTGCGTGCGCTCGGCGAGGTCGGCCTGGTTGATGCACACGGCGTCGATCCAGAAGTTGAAGGGCGGACGCTCCGGGGGGAGGATCTGGCGGGATTCGGGAGTGATGGTGGCAGTGGTGGTGGCGGGAGGGTGGGACATGGTGAGGAGGTTTGTTTGGTGGAGGAGGAAGGCGAGCAGGTTTTGGCCGACTTTGAGAAATCCGGTGCCGCAGTCGACGGGGTGCCATCTGTCCCAGTCGACGGCGTCGGCGTCGCTGGTGGGAAACTCGGGAGATCCCCATGTGTAGGAGAGGGCCCAGAAGGGAGGGAGGGAGTCAAGTGGGTGTTCGTTGAAAGAGAGGGCGAAGCCGTGGGGGCTGGTCTGGGACGGGATGATGTTGACGAGGCGGATTGATCTGGGTGGTATGGGCTGGTAGACGTAGCGCATGTTATCGTCGGTGAAGTTCATCTCCATAACATCGTACATGGAATCATGCAGAGGGCGATGATGACGGACGGGTTGGCAGCAGGGTCTCGGCCAGTTGTCGTCTGAAGGAGGCGATGAAGTTGAGATGGAGAGAATACAAGACCGTGACACTAGAGGCGAGAGGGTAAGTACGGTACGCTATCCGTATGCTCAGCTGATACTCCGTCAGATTTTAGGAGCTGTAGTCGCATTGCTCATGGTCCAATCATCGCATCCTGCCGTTCGAGCCAGCAGTCAAAGGCCGCCAGTAGAGACTTTGCAACATCGATGGCTTATAGTGTGGTGGTTGAGGTATTGGATGCAATTAAGCGAGGTTATGTAGGTAGGTACCCCAAGAAAGAATCACGAACAATAGGTAGACCTGTCGTAGCGTAATGTGCGTTATTGATAAGATAGATCTTCCAGCAAATCGACCCCGACGAGATGGCTTGATTCCTGTGCGTGAAGCTCTCCAGTGGGCCAAGTCTGATGGAAGTGGGCATCGTCATCCAAGGTACCTTGAAGCTCACGAACATCAACTGAACGTAGGTTGTTGCTGATGGCTCTCGCCTGTAAATAAAGTAGCAATCATGAACTCGTTCTCAGAAACAATGACTCGATCGGAGCTCAAGATGTCCCGTCTTTCTCCAAATGTTCTATCTTGCAAGATAACTTGGATGCCTGTCCTGTTAATTAAAATCCGTCCATCGTGGACAGTCAACCCCCCCCCCCCGGTACCTTGACCTCACGATCCACTTCACTCCACCTCAGCCCTCAGCTCAACATGACAGCCCACAGACGCCAAACGGTCAAGCATAAGTTACCTCATCCCCGATGGCACAATTGGCTAGCGCGTCAGACTGTTACGATCGGAATCGGTTGGAATAGCAATCGAAATGGTCATCTGGAGGTTGGTGGTTCGAGCCCACCTCGGGGAGAAATCAGTGGTTAAACTCCACCCAGGAGAGGATTCTTTTTGAAAATTTGCCCAAGTCTCTTTTTTTTGCTGAATCGCGAGTGGGTTGGGTTTCAACGTCGGCAACGTTCGTTTCTCGCGCTTCTCACTTCGCGTTCATGTAAACGAGCAGATACCACAGTTGTAAGTCGCCTCCAAACATGAAAACAGGTTGAATCGTTACCGCTTTCAATCTACGGCGTGAAGCCATCTTTTTTTCTCTCCGTAATATTCAAAGCGCTTCTCCTAGCTCTCACCAAGGTCCAAGTAACTCGAGTCTCGAATGCCTCCAGCAACTGTGTCGTAAATCACAGGTGCTTAGGCGGGTTGCCTGCAGGCCGTCTAGAAGAATCTTGATATATGTCAGTACTAGATCACTGTGAGGTCCCATCATCTGCAGAAACCCCTATCCAGAATTGGTGCAAATGCTGTATCAAGCACAATCACTCTGGTACCGACGAGAACTACAGAGGTTGAGCTACCGAGCTCGCTTGTTGAGCCTCGTCGTTCCACATATCCTTTTTTTGGTGGCTCACTTCTGTTGTTACCGAGGCCTGATCTACTACTGGCCGGAAGAAACAAAGTCTTGTAATCTTTTGGCTAATAGGTCTTCCGGACCTGAAGAGCCTGGATTCTGGAATTCCAAAATGTCGAGTCGTGTCTACAAAGCATTTACTCTATTACTGACTCCATTGGCAATGCCCATCATCAACTCGCGAATCCTCATCCATAAATGTCATCTTGTCCGTCCACCTCAGCCTCATTCTTCCATCCGAGTCTGCTCCGCCTCTTCGGTGTGACCCTGCCCCGTCTCCTCGTTGTCCTCCGTCTTCCGAGGCAAACAAGAAGCAACAAACCCAACGCCCGCATCTGCGTCTCGTTCATCTGCCCCCTCTCATCAGTATCACCTTTGCGAGAAGCCCACGCAGCGCCCGCCTCCGCCCGCCGTCCGTTAGCCGACTTACGCTTGTTCTTCTTCATTTGGCGTCCCTATTCACGGCGCCCCAGTTGTCGTCAGATCCTGCGATCGGCGGTTCCGACGGGCTCTGCGGTTGTGGCTGCGTCAGCTTGTCCTTCTCCGTCTCGTCGTCCACGCCGTCTTCTGAACTCTCCGAATCCGAGCTGGTATCCTCCATCTCGTACTCGTCTCCCTCCTCAACGTCTTCCGGCCTATGAGACGACAACTCACCTCGCGTAGGCAGCGCATCGCCACCGAGAACATTGACGGAATCAGCAAAGTGCTTCGTGCGTTCAGTGCCGCCGTTGTGGTTCTCGCGACGCATCTTTTCCCTCGCGTCGCGAAGATTCCTCTCCACGCGGTCTGCCTCGATGCGCGTCAGAATACGGCCGCGAAGCTCCTCGTCCAGTCTCTTCTGCTCCATTATTTCCTCCAGGTACCGCTGGCGATCCGTCATGTTCTCGCGCGGATCAAACGGTTTCTTCGCCTCGCGCGCCTTGGGCGTGAGAACCTCTTTGGACTCGCTAGTTTCGTCCGGCACGCGGTAGATGTCGACAGACCCCAGAAAGGCGGCAAACTCGTCGATGCGCTTGCCGTCCCAGGTGCTGGTTTGCGTCTTGTCGTAAGGCCTTATAGCCCACAGTTACTAACTGGTAATTGTGGTTCCACTTTTACTGTGCAACAGTTATGAGCCCAGCTCTTCTAATACCCTTGGTCCTCTGAGTATGACGCGAACGTCTCTGTTACCCGTGCGTATCTACCTCCAATTCTTTCTTTCTCTCCACTAAGGTTTCTATTGTTGTGTTGCTTATTTACCTCCACTATAATATCCTTATTGAAACCTACTATCTTAATTAAACTTAATAATTATAGGGATTTCCCTGCTTAGTATATTGCCTTTATAGTTAAAGCTAAGACTAAAAACCTCTGGAAGTATATTAATCTAGAGGTATTCTCTATATTACTCTCCTCCCTAAGTGAGGTTAATAAAATTCCTTTACTTAACTCCTACTTTTATAAGGAGAATAGTAGATAAGTTAAAGTATATTATACTAAATTATAGGTATATAACTTTATCTATATTAACTTTCTAATTCCTAAAGTAGCTATTACTTTAGGAGAGAATAAAGAAGATAAGATCTAATAAGTACTCCTAACTAATATAGATAATAATCTGACTCTCCCTGGTGCTCTAACGCCTCTAATACTTCTAATATCTCCTATACTTTTAAATAAGAAATCTGTAAGCTTTTATAAGCTTTATATAAATTATATTATATTATATATTTCCTATAAGTTAAAATACTCCTAATAAGAGAAAGTATATAATATACTCTTTAAGTGGATTAATAATATAGTTATAATAGATATTCTAATTCCTATAAAGTAAAAGCTTCTAACTACTAATAATATCTTTATTTAATTTCTAGTCTATATACTGAAGTAGTATTATACTTTAAGTTTAGCTAGTTATCTTATAGTAATATAAAGAGAGTATAGAAATATCTTTATGAAAGTGAGGATACTTTATAATCTTAATATTTAGATAAGGAAGTTCTAAAGTATTCTCCTTAGGGTTATATTACTTAATATTCTAGAAGTTTAAAATTTTCTTACTTTATAAGACTTTCTAGAGGTAGTAAGATACTATCTTACTCTAGAGTAGGCTAACTATATCCTTAAAAATATATTAGTGAAAAATTATTTTAAAGCTATAGTTTTAAATATCTTATAATACTCTAAGATACTAAAAAATTTAGTTTATAATTAATAATTTAGTAATTTAGGAAGATCTAGTAGTATTTATATAATTTTTATAAGTAATTCTAATAGTAAGTTTTATAATAAGTTTACCTATAAAATTTTTTTATAAAGTAAGTTAGATAATCTTTATTTATATAATTATATATATAACTAGTAACTAAATAATTATACCTACTTTAAATTCACTCTTATAGATAAAAGAAATTCTACTAGTAAAGATAAAGCTGTAGAAATTTAAAAAAAGTTTAATATTCTAGCTTTTACTGAAGTTTATATTAAAGTAGCTTATAAGGGATAGCTTACTATAAGGAACTTTAATATATCTTTATACTAGTATAGTAAGTCTAGAAATATATTATCTAAAAGTAAGGTAAAGAAGTTATAATCTAGCGATAATTTTTTAATAGTTATAGTATCTAATAATGTTAGTTTATAACTGGTAAACGTTCGTAATCGATCGATTTATCGTAACTAGGTCGCAACTAGTGGTTTCTATTTTGTTATATCTAAGTTTACATTACGGCGCATGCGTACATACTATACATTATTAGGATCAATCCGTAGGATGATACCTCTCATCTAATTAGTGTAAAAAGTGGGGCACTCGGTGTGTCACCCACTGCTATAGCTTTTGCCACATCGGTGCCCAGTTAACCCGACACCAGCAATACTCTCTTTTATGGCAAAAGCGTAAAATAGTATTAAATGCAAAAACAGCATAAAACGCAAAATAGCGTAAAGCGTAAAAACAGCGTAAAAACGCAAAATAGCGTAAAACGCAAAAACAGCTACTAGTTATATATATTTTTTTGGGTGCGTTAAAAACTGATTAAATACTGCAAACAGTATTTACTTATAAAAATACACCTTTTAATTATTACCACTTAGATACCTTAAGGCTCTCTTATAGTAATACCCTCTATTTATCCTCTTCACCCTTATATCCTCCTCTTATTACCTTCTGTCACTCTTATAATCTATCCTTCTATCCTTATAATTACCTTATTTATAATAATAAATATTTTAAGAGCTTAGTTATTAGATATTTTAATTATACTATCAGTAAGGTTATTTTTACTATTAATCTATTAGATTTTAAAGATCTCCCTTCTCTTATATAATTATTATAATATTATAATATTAATTATAAGATACTTCTCTTTAGTAGTATCTAACTTAATAAGATATTTATAGAGGAAATAGAAGTTAGTATAGATTACTATTAATATTATTAATATCTTAAGGTATTTAGTTACTTACTTAATAGTTATAAATATTATATATCTTATATTAACTTTTATAGTTATATTATAGACCTTAAATATTAATATATTATATATAACTCTCTTTAATTTAATAGAGGAGAAGTAGATAATATTACCTCTAAGTTTAAAAATATTATTATCCTTACTAATTTCTTTTATCCCTAAGATAATAATAAACTCCAGCTAGAATATTATATTACTATTATTAGTAAAAAATCTATTAATAAAAATATATAACTTTATTATCTTAATATTAGTAGGGATAAATATTAAGCTTCTCTTATAGTTTTTTATCTACTATACTAAATATTTATTAAGTTTCTTAATATCCTCCTCTATTAGTTTTTAATATTAGGCTGTAACAGAGAGATTAAAATATACCTCTAGTTAGTATATAGAAGTAATATATACTCTTTATATCCGTTATTTAATATATATTAACTTTATAGTTTTAGATATATAATTAATAAGCTTAATCTTCTTATTTTATCTCTTTTAAGTGAGGATAATATTATTATTATCCTTCAGAGTAATTACTCTACTATTAAATATGAGGAGTTTATATTATATAAGTATTAACTTTAGTTTAGCTGTAAATCCTACTTACTAGAGTTCCTCTTCTTTTTTATTATTAAACTTAAGTAAGTAGATTCTAAGAGTGTTATCTATTTATATACTTATAATCCTAAAATATAGATTATTAAGCCTAGAGATTATAAAGTATAGGTTATATAATAAGGTCTCTATTTACAGCTAGTCTTTATAGTAGTTAGAATATATTATATACTAATAAGTGCCTGACTCTATAAAGCTATATAATAGTTAAATAATAATAATAATAATACCCTCTAAATATAAACTTTATAGGTTTAGAAATAGTCTTACTAATATAAAGTAATTTAGTATTATCTCTACTTATATATATACTTATATAATATCCTAAAAGTAGATTTCTATAGGGATAACCTCTTTAAGTATTACTAATAGTATTAATATTAAGTAGTAATTAATCTGTTAGATTATTAGTAATTATGTAAAGATATTTATCTTCTCCTAATTATTAAAACTCTTAATAACTAACTATAACTTCTTATATAGTATATTATCTGTTCCTTTAATCTCATTAATAAAGTAGAAACTAAAGATCCTTATACTATTATATTTTTAAGTGTTAAAGTATTTAAGGTGGATTATATTTTTTGCTAGTAAAATCTCCCACTCTATAGTATATAATCTCTTAAAAAGCCTTCCTAATATTTAAATAAAGTTATATTAATAAAGATTAATAATTTTAATAAGTATCTCTACCTCCTTTATTATTAAATAGATATTATAGTAAATATTATCTATAAAGTTAGTTTTTATAATAAAATTTATATTCTTATATAGTTATCCTTATCTCCTTAGTCTCTCTTTATTTAGTATTATTATTAATACTTTCTCTTCTAGATATCTATCTAGCAGTTAGTTATCTTATTAATTTTAATCCTCTACCTCCTTATTATATAACTGATAATATAGCTTAACTATTATAGATCTAAAGATGCTAGGTTTACTATCTATCTCTACAATATATATCTTACTATTAATTAAGAGGAGTCTAAAGGGTCCTATCTATCCTTAGTATTTACAGTAAATATATACCTCTAATTATAGTAGTAGGTAGTAAATAGTAGCTATTAAGGGACTATTATGTATACTTAGAGTGTTAGAAACTTACTATTAAGTATAAATCTTATATATCTTCTCTATTATTTTCTAGATAGCTACTATATATCTTATTATATCTAGAGATAGTAGTAACGTTAGGTTAAAATATAAGTATACTCCAAAAACTAGTAGAGTTAGTATAAAGCTGTTTAGGCTACTTATATTATTAATAACCTTAATAGCATTTTATAATACCTCCTCTCTACTGATCTCTAGTACCTTATTTTAAATAATCTTATACACTCTCTATAGGGGGATATAGTAATATTTAACCTTACTGATACTATTATAAACTTTAACTAGTATACTTTTAACCTTACTACTTATACTATTAGCTTCTCTCTTGAAGTTTTCAGCTGTAAAGTTATATTCTATATTAGTAATAATCCTATTTAGAGGTTTTTAGTATATATTAATTTAGTATACTTTCAGTATATATTATATATTCTCTATAGAGATATTTCTTATAAACCTTACAGCTATAAATACTATTAATATATTAATAGTATATAATACAGACTTATTATTATTAAGATATATAATATTAATAATAATCTCTATATTAAACTTATAGTTATCCTTAAGGCTGAACTTAAACTAGTATGGCATCTTACTATTTATCTAATATTAGTAGTAATTCTTTATAATTACTATAATCTTATTAGTAGTTACAGCTTCACTTACTCTCTTAAGTATATTATTTAACTTATAGATACTAAAGTAGCTAAATTTCTTATAAAGTTACTATATTTCTATCTCTATGAGGAAGTTAATAGCTCTATTATAGGGATCCTCTTATATTAAGAACTATAAATATCTATTATATCTCTCTATAGGTAGTAATACTCCCTCTTACTTAATTTTATTATTAAAGTTATTAAAGTATATTCTGAGGTAATCTATATTAGGAAGGTTTAGTAGAAACAGTATAACTATAAGTATAATACTAAAATCAATATCTCCAAAAGGTGTAGGTATCCTAATAATACTAAAACTTATAAATCCTTACCTATCTCTAAATCTAATGCTTATCTTTAGAGCCTTCTTATTTAGTAAGATATTAGGAAGAATCCTCTAGAGGGCTCTAAGTTATTATATACCTCCAGTAGAGGGTCCACCCACTCTAATATCTGGAAGGATACCTTCAAAAATAACTTCTAAATACTGTAAAGTTAAGAAAGTCTCTAATTTATTAGTAGTTATTAAATAGTAAAAAATATAATCCTAAAGGATTTCTATAAGCTATATAGAGTTAATAGTCTCCTCTTTACTATCTATTATAGTAAAATAGATAGCTATAAAATTATCCTCTAATATTTTCTCTATATTATCTTTCACCTCCTCTATTATCTCCTACGTGGGGTTAATATTATTAAGGTATATTATAATTTCCTCTACTGATATAGTATTAATAATAAATACCTTTTTGAATTATAGGGTAGCAGCTTTACGTTCCTCTAGAGTATACTTTATTAATTAATATTTATTCACTAGTTTTAAGTATACTTAATACTTACCTTATATATCCCCACTCTATACCTTCTTACAGAGTTATCCTGAGATAACCTTATTATCCTATAAATATTACAGATAAAGTGGTTAAAAGTAGTTAAAATATTAGTTTTGCTTTTAGCTATTATATATACAGTCTGTAAGAAATTAGTTATAATTTAAGATATAATTAACTTTTTATTTTAACTATCTCTTTTAACTCTTAAGTATCTCTATTATCTGTTTACATAGCTTATTAACAGTTAGTTTAACTTTATCGATAATATTGTGGAGTATATTAATTATATTACACGCCTAGTATATAGTTATATATATCTCCTCATTAATCTTCTCCTATAGATCTTATAAGTTCAGACAGATATATTAAAGGAGGTTAATCTATATTATTATCACTCTAAATATCTTAACTATATTAGTATATTTATAGTTTTCAGTAAAAACCTTAAGGTTTATATTCTTCTACTCCCTATAGTAGTTAAAGTAGACTATAGGTATCTTAAACTTATTTCTAACTATTCTAGCTATCTGAATAATTAAGAGATTATCTTAAATTAGCAAAATTAATATCTTATAGTATAAATATACTTATCCTACTAGTATATTATTAAACACTCTCCCTACTATATCCCAGCTAATATTATAACTAATATATTTAGTAATAAATATCTATATTTTATCCTTAAAGATATTATACTCCTCT